>VCJN01001809.1:0-204997 GCA_006384855.1 Tetraselmis striata
GCAATTTATTTGTAATTCACACCAGCACCAGGCTCAAGCCGCGATGAGTACAGGTATTTGCATACTCGTAGATCGCCGGTACGTATAATTTTCTTGGTTATACAGGGAGCGTCCAGAGTAGCGACTAGAATGCACTACGGAAAGTATCAATGGGAAGTTTATCATTAATTGCTGCTCAGTAGTTAATAATTATTTATTAATTATTTATCATTAATTTCACCAGCAATTCCAATACTAAGCAATTAATGATCATTAATTAATAATTGTAGTATTTACAGAAGTACCTGGTTTAATTACTTTCTACGGATGAGGATTACAGCAAATGATGCGACATCAACACCAGCACCATCAGGTGTAAGATGCATATAGTCGCTGGTCGCTAGTCGCTAGAGAGAATATGATAGCGACTAGAGAGTCGCTACCCTCTCGATACGAGTAGTCATCCTCAGCAGCAGCTATATTTTTTGCGCTACAGGATTGCCAGTAGCGACTAGTTACCACTCCTACCTCTATTGTACCGATGATGATAGCCGCTACATAACATGGCTATATATCTGTAGGAGCTACAGGGTACGAGAAAGCGGTACTTCTCGTACCAGAAAGCAGTATACGGTACTTCTCATCGTACCATGTAGCAGCGCAGTAGGGGTACAATAAGGATTAGTAGTATGGTAGTACCGATCATTACCTACGATCCCGTCCTACTAGTACGTATACTGTAGTATACTGGTACGATGACTAAGTGAGTCACCGCGTCACCGTCAACACTATTGTCGTCGGGCGGCATGGTGGAGCGCGTGTCCTCCATCAACGTGCCTGCCGAAGCTGGTGCGTCCAAGTGCTAATATCCGCTGTGCGTTGTGTGTGTGTGTGTGTTGGGGGGGGGGGGGGGGGGGGGGACTCTTAGCGAGATTGCGCACTTGATGACGGCCTGAAACTTGAACTCGCAGACGTTGAGCGTCAGGAGAGTCACGCCAGAGGATGGGCCCACGGCACGAGCTGCGCGGCCGAGAGAACCTCATCAGGCGAATGAAGAGCCGCCGTGCACCAGGCGCACCACAGTACGCCCAGCACTGGGATCCATGAGTGCCGTTCTAGGACGCGATCGCACTCAGATACACACCAACGATTCAGAAAAATCACCAGACCCGGACGCGGCGCCGTCTCTGGTCGCATGACGGCGGTGGCGTGCAGGGCGCCTTTTGCCGCCGGGACTCGCACCAGCGGGCTCAGCACTGGCGATTCAACACTGTATGTCTCCGACAAACCTCGCCAAATGTGATCACGTCTGATAAACTCTAACTGAGAGTGTATCGCCCTGCACCAGGCACATATGCGACACTGTGTTGAGACGCGGGGAGCAAGGACGAGCACGTTCCGCTGATGCGAGAGAGTTTTTCTTCTAGCCAGCAACTTCGTATGCTTGCTTGAGTCTTCAGTGTGTCGGGCTAGCAGAAAGTGTCGGCAGCAAAGGCTCTGGCGGTGGTGAACGGGCAGGTTGGCAGGACAACAGTTTTCGTCGATCTTGCTTACGACGGTACCTGTTCCTGTATTCGGGTGCGGAGCAGAGGCAGATGCAATGGTATTTTCGACAATAAATCGCCCTACTTGTTGCTGTATTAGGTAGGTACCCGTACACGTTCCCGTACCGATACAGGTAATCCTTACTAAGGATTACAGGCGTGAAAGTAAAAGTAAAGTTATGTACAGTTAAGTTCGCCCCGGGACGTCGTCGGCCGAAGCCGTCCCAGTAGCACTTGATGACCTCTTGCGCCAACTGGATGCAGCCATAGGTCTGGCATAGCCCGTACCTGTACGGGTAGACCATATTGCCTCATTCGAACCCCGAAGGGCTATTGCATCAACCGGGGTTTCAAAGTTGAGTCTGGTTTTGCCAAAAAAGGTCGCGCAGGGTGTTTTACACGGTCAAGAGCCGAAATTGGCAGGATGGTTTAGCGAAAGCGTGGAGGGAAAACGGAGTCAGGGGGGGCGCTGCGTGGAAAGCAGCGAAAACTGGAAGATGACAGGCTCAGCTGTTCTGGCTGCTTTTATGTCTACTCGTGCTGCACCTGAAAAGGGCGCAACAACAGATGCCTAGTTCCCGTACCACTGAGCAGCACTTGTAGCTAAAAAGCGGTTAGGTCAAAGAGGGAAACCCCATAAACTAGTTTAGATCATTTCAAAGTTGAGTCTGGTTTTGCCAGTCTTGAGAGAACGGAGAGAGCGGTGGATTGACGGAGAAGAGGTAGCGCCAAGTCATGAAGGAGGCACTGGGAAGGCCACCGCTGCGGAGTCCCTATGGACTTGGAAGTGGCGGAGGGGGGCGATGTGTCCAAAGAAGAACCATGCGCCACGTGAAGGAAGAACGTTGGGGTCGATGTAGTCCATAACGACGTCAGAGTTAGTGGCCCAACCGCCTTGGTAGCGAATGTGGGACAATGGCACTCCGATGGCATTCGCTGCATAGGCTGCGCCCTTGCGAAGACTGTGTGAAGTCCAGGAAGTGCCAGCAGGGGGGCAGCGTTGACTAGACTGATGGCTGCAGACAGCCAGTCTGACATTGTAGCCGTAGTCCAAGGTTTTGACTGCTCGGCTGCAGTGACAGCCCAAAAGTTTGATGCAGCCAAGCCAGCAGTAACCAGGGGGACAGATTGGACGTTGTCGATGAAGTGGTGCAAGAGACGTGCCACTCGAGGGTGCTCGGACACCGGAAGGAGAAGTACGCGCAGGTCGTCGGGTCCCCGTCGGCCAGCGCGACCCTTCTCGCGGTACACTTGCAAGATGATGTTGTAGGTGTCGACATGCACATCTCGCACTCGACAGGAGACGCCAGTAAGGCCCATGGCAAAGAACATGAAGTTGACAACCGAGGCCAAGAGAGCTCGGAAGTCGAGGTGGTACTCTGGGTAAGGAGCAGACACAATTAGCTCGGCCTTTTTGACGAAGCGATAGGCAACATCCGCAGGCAAAGGGACACGCAAAGGGGCAGCGTCCAGCCGGCGCTGACGCAGCATCAGTCCACGCCTTGCTGAAGTTAGGTGCAGACTGTCCTTGGCGATTGGGACGAGGTTGTGCAGCTCGAAGAACGTGTTGATTGCAGACAAGTAGGGTTGCAGCGACTTACCTGCGATGTGCCCTCGCTCGCCGATCCATGCAACATACCGAACGACAATAGCGGTAGTCGCCTCCAGCGGACCGATGTTTTCAGAGTCGTGGCAGAACTCCGCGAACTGAGACAGTCTGCCGGCGTAGCTCTTGAGTGTCTGGGCGCTGAGGGAGCTGGAGAGCAGGTCGAGCGTTCGCTGGCCCAGCTCGTCCGAGCCGAACGCGTCCTGCAACCGGGATCACAGTGACGCAGCCCACGGAGCGACAGCTGCGGGCTCGTCAATTACGTACGTGCGTCGTTTTACCGACAGAGTTCCACCGGTACGACTACTGTTTGCAAAGTACTCGGCAGCAGCGGTCAGGTTCCCGGCGGTTGGCCGGTAGCTGCTGGACGGGTTTGCAATAGCTCCAGTTCGGGTTTGCGGGGCTAGGTTTAGGTAAGAGGGCCGCCCCGTGCGCCCTTCGCGCTCGTAGCGCATGTCCCGTGCATAACGTACACGCGCGAAACTTGGTCGTTGCGAACCAGTTGTGACACGTAGTGTAACAACCGACGGACGCAGAGATGGGGTGGTAAGAAAAGCGGTTGGTTGAGCCGCCATGTGCAGGTGTGCGGATGGTTGAGCCGCACTCGGCCGTAGCTGTAAGAAGCGCCGCACCGAGGAAGGTCTTAATGAAGTCTGTAAGGTGGGGGGGTCGGGTCCTGACACAGGGCGCTCATCTCGCCGTTGCGCTGCAAGGGTGCGTCTTGCGGCGGTCACCGAAAGGTGGCCTCGCAAAGCTCCAGCAGCTCCGACGAAAGGCGTCCTACACCGTCACTCGTGCTCACTTTCGCGGCCACGTCCACGCCCGCCGCCACGTCCTCGCCCACGCCCGCGACCTGCAGCTGCAGCTGCTACTCGGGCAGTAGCGGTTGCCTTTGCGCTGCTGGCAACGGTCGCCTCGAAGACACGACGCTCGTAGTCCTTCATGAGGTCCCCAAAAATCGCGGAACCCATATGCTCCGAAGCAGGCTGAAAATGCTGGGCTCGCAGCACGTCCAGAACACCTTGGTCACCGTGCACACGCTTGATCTCATTTAGCCTCCGCAGGAAAGCCAAACGAAAACGAAACGCCTTGTCGATGGCCTCGGCGTGATTCCGAGCTCTCGCGAGGTAGGGGGTGAAGTCCTGGTTAGCGGCAGGGACGTGCGTAAGGTAGCAGCTCGTCGAGAGCCACGAAAAGTGCGGCCATGTGGGCCCCGAAACACGACATCCACAAGTACTCCTCCTGGGCTGGCAGACGCCGGTCGTCCTGCTTGAGGTACTCGTTCGTTAGGTCGGTGCTCAGGGGGAAGAGTGTAGGCACTCGGCTGACCGGTCGAACGGCCTCGTAACCAGACTCTGCTCTCTGCAGTAGCTCTGGCACCGCGAGGTAGTCATCCTCGGCACTCACGGATTTTGCTGCGACACGGCCGCTCTGGGCTAGCTCTAGCAAGTCGGGGCGCTCTGCGGCTCCCCCGCTGCCTGTCGATCGGCTGTCCCGCGAAGCGCTGCCCGGAGCCGGAGCCATGTGCCCCTTCCCCATCAACAACGCGATCACGAGCCGTCAATTGCGCCACAGCTGTAGCCAACTCTCGCAGAAGTGAAGACTGGGCCCTCATATCTACGTTCAGCGACTTCAACGTCGGCTCGGCGACGGGTTCTTCTCCATCTGGCATGGTAACGCACGGACGTACGGACGAGAATATCACACTCGGGTGGTGAGCCGGGTGTGGTCTTGAACAACCTGGGGTGACCTTGCTCGCAACTGGTTACGAGACAGTTTTTACATCGCTGCGTGGAACGCAGCGAAAACTGGAAGATGGCAGGCTGAGCTGTTCTGGCTGCTTTTATGTATACTCGTGCTGCACCTGAAAAGGGCGCAACAACTCCTAGCCCAGTACCACTGAGCAGCACTTGTAGTTAAAAAGCGGTTAGGTCAAGGAGGGAAACCCCATAAACTAGTTTAGATCAAAACGCCGGGACGAAATGCCGAAAATGCATCGGCCAGGATTCAATACCCGGACCTCTCGCGTACGAGACGACCGCTCAACAAGGGACAGGGGATGTACCTTGTTCGTGAAAGTAAGCCTCTCCGATGTAATTTCCTTCTTTAGCTGCCCCCCCCCCCCCCCCCCCCCCCCCCCTCTGATTTTGCGGCAAGCGCACTTTGTTCGTCAGGGAAGTTCAGTACTATGTAAAATACTGTTTTGTGTCATTTACGCAGGTTTTCCTCTGTTAATACCTCCTGCGCATTGCTGAAAGTGTTGTAGGAGTGCAGTGAGTGCACTGAGAACAAGCCGTATATGGTGCCGAACATGTACACCACAATTACAGCTTGCTGAGGCTACGCCCTTAACCCTCCCGGCCTCACAGCCTATCGTCTTCTTATTGCTCGCTGCTCGCTGTCACTGCTCTCTCGCTGTCACTGTCACTCTGCCTTATGTCCAACAGCTCTTGCTCCCTCTGCATCCGGTTTGCCTCCCTCTTGTCGTCATGTCGTTGCTGCAACTCATGGTGCTTCTACTCAGTCAGCTCGATCTCCATCGCCTCCTCCTGGTCGATGTCGATCACCTCCTCCTTTTCCCCGGCCGGCTCTGGCTAATGTTGCTTGTCATCCTGCTTGCTCTTCCTTGCGTCTGCTGCCTTGCGCGCCTCCTTGCGTCCCAGCTGCTCGAAGAGCTTCTTGTTATCGGCCTTGCCGCCACGCACCAGCTCCTTCGCTCCTTGTTCCCGGCAGGTGGGGCACACTGGTAGAACGATGTGGAAAACAGGCACCGGCTCCTCGTCCACAATGCCATCGTCGTGGTTGGCGTTGCCACAGTAAGCACACATATTCGGGTCGTGCCACTCGCTGGGCTCGTCAGCGTAGTAGTCCACCTCCACTGGCTGGCTGCAATCGTTGTTGCTGTAGGAGAAGAAGTAGAGATGTGTGAGGGGATTGTCAGCTTCCGAGCACGGCAGCCTTGCCCAGGGGGCGTCGTCCCACTTGACTACTGAGACGCTGATCATGCGGACTTGTGGCAGCGGGGGGGCGCCGAGATGGCCCCGCCTCGTCCGCCATCGCTGCTGTCCTCCATCACGGGGCAGGGAGGGTGCTTGGGGCTGTTGGGCGGTGGATAAAGTGGGAGTGACGGTTGCTGTTGCGGGCCGCATAGTTAATGATAGCGTGCCTGGCAGCGCGGAAGGGCGCGCGTGGTCGCGCGCTTACTCATCTGCGGTTGTTAGCTCACGTTTATGTAATGTTTCGGTTCCCCGAAGAAAGTTCCATGAGCAAATAAGTCCCCCCCCTTCCCCCCCTCCGAATTTTCGGGAAATTGGCAGCTAAACCAGGAAATCAAGTCGGAAGAGCCAGTTCCGCTATTGTTTCGTCTTCATCTGACCTCTTGCAGGCATAGCTATACCGTAGTAGCAGGTTCACATTCAAAGTGCAGTTCATATACGGCTGCCAAGCATATGTCAAATTGCCGGAAGGGGGGGCAGCCGCAAACTAGACTGCAAAGCATTCAAGCGCGTCATGGTAGGCTGCGCTGAGTTGTCATTGGGTTACGGAATTTATAACCCGAGAACGGGCAGACTCACTGTCACCGTGCATGTCGAATTTAACAAAGCCCTATCTGGCTTCGAAAGGGACTCACCAACGCAGTCCGCCATCATGGTGGAGGATCCGCCACACGTGACACAGCGCCCACCGGGCTGAGTGATGACCTGCACGACCGCCTACATGACAGCATCTCATATAACACCATCATGATACTACCTGCCGCAGACCCAGTGGCAATCATTAGAAGCTCACGATGCCGCAAACCCCCGGATCGCCTCAGAGCATGCATGGCTCAGACCAGCATCTGCTGCGGCATGCAAGCAACAGACATGTTGCCAGACATGGTGGGCAAGCCACCGAATTTATCACCCGCTCCGTTAAATAATACGCAGGACAGCGGCATGCAAGGGCGGCCCCGTGCTCGCAATCCCGTGGCCATGATGGCCCAGGCTGCACAGAATTCCGCCCTACTGGACACACCTCCGGGAGCCAAGGGATGCATAATCCGTCACTCCGCTGATACACTAGTCGCATTTCTGTCTGCTAAGGGCATTCAAATACCTAAAACCCTCAAGCAGACACTTGCCGACCCACAGCATGCAGAAGGATGGAACGGATCCATCCAAGTGGAATATGACCAGCTTACCGCTAATTGCACATGGCATTTGATTCCATGGCCAGACGGGGCAAATGTTATCCCATGCATATGGGTATTCAATGTCAAAGCTGACGAAAATGGGGAACTGGAAAAATACAAAGCCAGACTGTGGCATGTTATCCCATGCATGTGGGTATTCAATGTCAAAGCTGACGAAAATGGGGAACTGGAAAAATACAAGGCCAGACTGGTGGCATGCGTCAACGGGAATATGGGGCATGATTTTTCGGAGGTGTCCCCACCGGTGATCAGAATATCCAGCCTTCGCGTGTTTTTCATCATCGTTGCTGCCAAACGCCCCTATCTCAGACAGTTGGACACGGTGGCAGCCTACCTCAATGCGGAAATATCCCTGCGGGGGAGAAGGTGCACATGCGTCAGCCAGATGGTTTGATTCAATGAAGACACATGCAGAGTATGTCAGCTAGTCAAATGCATATACGGTCTTCGCCAATCGGGCAAGCACTGGAATGACATGATCGCCCGTTGGCTGAAGGATAATGGCCGGGTACAATCCAAGGCCGATCCATGCTGCTTCATATACATCGCAAGACGTGTATGTCATCATCGGGCGGCCCACATGTGGATGACATTATTCCCATGTCTGACAGCTTTGAGGCGTGGCTGGATGTGTTCCTTACCCACATCAAACAACGGTGTTCACGATCAAACAGCAACCGCAGCTGTGGATTCTGGGCATGGGAGTGGATTACGACATAGACCTCAGCAAAATCACTCTGTCGCAGACAGCCTACATCGATCGGATAATAGACAGATTCGGCATGACGGCATGCATCGAAACCGCAATTGCCATGGACAAAAACGAAACCAACCATCTGCCATCATTAGCCTCGCCCTCCCCAGCATTGGATGCACCAGACAAAGTCTTCTACAAGCAGATGCTCGGATCGCTAGTATATGTAGCCACGTGCACGCGGCCAGACATCAGCACATCACTAATCATGATGGGCAGCGTGCATGGGGCACATGACGGATGCACATGACGGCCCTTAAACGGGTACTCTGCTACCTGAAAGGCACCATGGGCCCTGGGCTCACATCGGGCGCAGCCTCCGATATGATTGCTTCCATTGATCGGACATGTTGATGCTGACTACGCAAATGATCCAGTCCAACGCGGATCCCGGTTTAGATTTATACACTCACTGCATATACAAATCACTGCATGGTGATTTGGGGGCATGCAACTGGAAAACGACTTTGCAGCCATGCATTGCGGTATCCACCTGCGAGGCAGAATATGTGGCTCTCTGCATGGCCCTCAAAGACGGCATTCACTTGCGGCTGTTGGTGGACGAACGGCTGGGGCGCTGCACAGAGGAAACCTTGCTGCTACTGGAGGACAATCAGCCAGCTATTAGCCTCGCCAACAACATCATCATTAGTTACAAAACGAAACACATTGTAAAGTACCACTTCCTCAAGGACCACGTGCAGGCGGACACCGTGCAACTGGCGTACGTGGCCACAGACGACAATGTGGCTGACATGCCGACGAAACCGCTGCCGGCCCCGGCACTGGCAAAACATGCAAGGACTGCCATGGGCAGGAACATGAACTGAGAGGACGTCAGATGCCTAGATGTTTTTACATTGCAACAATATTACATTTCTTGTATTGCAGCAAAAGGGGGGGGGGGGGGGTTGATGACAGATTCGCAATGCAACTATAGTAGTACCACTGATTAGATCGCTTACATATACTAGCTATTCTAATATGCACTCTACGCGCACTTGGGCCTCAATAGCGCGCTGCGCGCGCCTGAGCTCGGATTTGGGGGCATGCAGTAGTGGAGCTCGGAGCTCGGAGCACGCAGTAGCGGAGCTCGGAGCTCGGAGCACGAAGTAGTGGAGCTCGGAGCTCGGAGCTCGGAGCACCCAGTAGTGCAGGTCGGAGGTCGAAGCTGGGGGCACACGAATCGCGGATCGCCTCAGTGCATGTAATCACTTCTTTCTTTCCAGCAACTCATCGCCTCGCCCTCTGCCTCTGCACCAACGCACACACGAGAGCCGACGTCGAATTCCGCGCTCTACACTCCTGGCCATGAGGTGAGCAAGGGCTACCGGGCGGTTGAGACAGCGCAACCATGCGAACGGGCTGCAGGAGGCCAACGTGCCCGTCGTAAGGATCCGCATCAAGGTTGAGGGTAATAGACATAAATATCAATGATAACAGTCGCAACTAAATTAAATCGCTAAATATCGATTATATTATCAATTAATTCCCGCATCATTACTAGTGATGCATCATTTTGCTGCGCGATCGAGCTCAATCATCCGATAATAATTCATCGATTCTCGATGCGGAGCCTTCACAATCCGAGGGCGCTGTCTCGTCGGCCTCGTCGCGCCACCAAGGCGGTCGGCTCGGCAGCGTTGACAAGGTCACGAGGGCAGCAGGCGGGCCGTCACGGGCAAGAGTCACGGCGCTAGTTGCTGGAAATTGATGGTGCGCGTGGTTGGAGAACTTGGAGGAAATGTAGGAACATGATGCATGTTTTTAAATGTGCAGACTTGGGTACGGGAATTTCAACAGCGTTAGGAGCGTTGCTGGGCTGAAGTCAGCTTTCGGGGGTGGGGAGGGGGTGGGGGGCATCGACATATACAGCTGGCGCAGGGTAGGGGCTACTCAGCTCCTGATGCAGCAGCCCCCCCGGAAGGCTCTTGCCAGTAGCCACTTTGACACTTCGCTGGTCAGGTGACACAAACCTTACAGCAGTAAAAGATATGCAATGAGGAGGGGGGGGTTCCTTCCGTCGACAGCGGCCTCCAATAGAAACCTGGTTTTGTGAATGCATGCCTCATTCCACCATTCTACTGACCTCCGTGTAACCGACCCGGCGCAACACTCTCCTGGAGCGCGGTGCATTTTGCCAGGGCGCCTCACTCCGGTGCCGCTGCAGCTGCATCCATCGGCACCAGAGCGAGCCGCCTTGCCCTCTCTTCAGGTGAACAGGGGGGGCTTGTAATAATAACTAGCTTACAACTGCCGGCTCGCATGATGTGCCGGGAAATGACGTCCATGAAAAGAGGTGATTCGACCGCCGAGAGGATGAGCCCCCTCGCTCACCGCCTCTCCTCCTTGCAGACTCTCTCCAGGCGCGCACCCACTACTAACAGCTGTTGTCACCGCTTGGGCGGCAGTCCCAACCAATACAATGCGCCAGTCACTCACTCCTCCGCTTCCCGTCCGCGGGATGACGCCTGCGACGCCGAGGCTGCCCCGGATTCTAGCCGGAGTTTCGACTCCTCCTGCAGGCGCGCGGGGCGTGCGGCACAGCAGCGCAAGCCGCATTGATTTCGTCAGTCGCATTCGACACATCAGGCGGCATCATCCCATCATGACCTTCGGGGCGCTCATGGCCCAGTATATATGGCTCTACAGTTGGGCGAAACCGACACGTAAACGCTCGTGCGCGCATGTTGGCATAGACACACACGGCAGTCGCCGCCATGCCTCACCACTCTTCGGTCAGCGACTTGACTATTCGATTTGGCATGAGGGCGGTGCCGATCGGCAGGTTGGTCATCGGCGACACCGCGCGGTGGCGCAGGTGCTCCTGGATCATCGCCCGCTCATACGTCCAGCCATCCTCCGCCAGCACGGGATCCTCCATCAGGTCCATGCTCAGCGGGCACGTCAGCCACTCCTCCATGTTCAGCGCTGCCGGGCCGGAGGACGTCGCGGACATGGAGCTGCCCTGGTTAGCCGGCACGGCGTCCTTGAACTCCGACAGCTGCTCCACCACTGCCTCCAGGGTAGGCCTGAGGGCACAGCACGGTCAGCGCAGTCCACAGCTGCCAGCGCATGGCAGAACCAGCCCATGCGGCCTGAGGGGCCTCTCACGCGGGTGCTATGGGAGCAACAGCATCTGCAAAACTCACCTGCGGAGGTGCGAGGAATGCACGCATTGCAACGCGAGGCTCATAACGCGGGCGGCCTTCTCCATGTCCCAGCTCCCGGCTCCAGGCCGGCGGTCCAGTATGTCCATCTCGTCGCCATCGGCCCGTGCGTCCACCATCTCGCTCACCACGCCAGTGGCGTCCCTGCCATGCCAGACACCGACAGTTCAGCCACGTACATGTCACCTGCTTGCGCCCCACTACCCAGCAAGCCGCGACGTCCTGGCTGCCTGTGGCTTTCGTATGGATGCGGGGATGGATGGTCAAGGGAGGCTCACGTGCGGCCCAACAGCACCAGCAGGAGGGTCACGCCCACACTGTACACGTCGCTGGCGGCGCGGTACACTCCGGTGTTGAGGTACTGCAGGTCGATGAAGCCCAAGCTGCCCACCACACTGCTGTGCGTGGAGAGCCGCGAGCCGCCCAGCGGCGCCTCCTTGGCCAGCCCCACATCGCCCAGCTTGGCCATGCCGCTCTGGGACAGCAGGATGTTGGAGGGCTTGAAGTCGCGGTGCATAATGGCGGGGGAGCTGTTGTGCAGGAAGAGCAGCCCCACGCACGCGTCGTACATCATGCGCAGCCGGACGTTCCACGCCACGTCGCCTTCCCTCAGCCGGTCCTCCAGGGTGCCGCCTGTGTGGTGATGGTGGCAGGAAAGAGGGGGGGGGGGGGGGGGGGGGGGGGGCACGGTTAGCTCTGCTCGCACTGGCGCTTTGCACCGGCTCGGCTCCATGCAGCATCAGCCGCGAGGCTCCATGGGGCGGACTCCATGCCATGCGCACACTGTGTGATGCCCCAAGACTCCGAAACAGGAGGGTACGCTTGCCGCACTGTGTTCAGATCCCGGCTAGGGTGTCATGGAGGCGAAGGTGGGGGGAGGGAGGGGGGGGGGGAGGGGGGGGGCGCACCCTCCAGCAGCTCCATCACCATCGCGTGCCGCTCCTCACACGCTGCGTAGATAGCCACAATGTGGCGGTGCCGCAGCCGCGCCAGCAGCTCCACCTCCGTGCGGTACTCTGGCCGCCCCTGCAGCCCCTCCTCGTCCAGCATCTTGATGGCCACCGGCGAGCCTTCCAGTGTGCCGCGGAAGACGCTGCCAAAGCCGCCGCTGCCGAGAGCATGCGGGGCGGTCCCCAGGGCGGCCTCCAGCTGCGCCGCGCTGATGCGTCGCAGGCTGGGTGCCTGGCGATGAGAGCCTGGAGCAATGTTGGGGGGGAGGGGGGGTCTTAGCCGTGCCTGTCCACAGGACGGTCAGGTGCTCTTGCGCAGTCTAGATACTGTATGCCGGTTGTTCCTGTCCCGTCTGCCCACATGTTCCTCCCACTCCAGGGTATCCACTTGAAAGCATCTACCTCATCAGGGATTGAGTCAGCTTCACCGTGGACATTCAAGACTGATGAAGATAGTACCCTACTTACCCGTAGCGATGTATTTGAGAAGTACAGCGAGTCACCTGAATGTACTCAATTCAACGACATCCATCATGTCCCAGAGGCAGCGCAGCCCCACCACCACACCCGGCCCAGTGATGCGGCGTCCCCAGCCACCAGTGCTTGACTGGTCATCAATTAGACATCCTTATGGAGAAAGCAAGGTTTGGACCCCCACCCCGATTCTCACCGGTTATCCACAAACGTCCAGCCAGGTTTGATTAGCGTTGATCAGGCTGCCCGGCCTCGTTGATACAATAAGTGAGCATGGCAAAGCACCCATGGCAGGGTTGGGATGAGCACCCTAGAGGAGCAAGAGCGAGGGGGCGCGCACCAGGCTGAAGAGGGCGCATTGCCTGCCCGGGGCGGTCATCAGCAGTGGCGTCAGCTACATCGGCGGGTATACTGGACACCACGGTGCTGCTATCGACAAGGGTGTCAATGCCCTCGTTGGGCTCGTCATGGAGTGCTGTGTAGCTTGTTGCCCGCAATCTCGCCGCAGCGTTGCCTACACTCCCACCAGGCCAGGGGGGCGCTGTTGGCTGCAGGGGGGTGGTCTGATCGGGGCTTGAGCTGGACCACGCCACACGGGCGCAAGTCGCGGGACCCGCATCCGTGTCGCCGGGAGGCGTCTGAGGGGTGGCGCTGGGCCCTCTGAGCCGGCGATGTCTCAAGATCAAGGCGGTTGCGATGGCGGCCAAAACTGCTGCACCTGCCACGGCGCCGCCGATGACAGCGTGGGGCACTGGTGGTGGCGGAGCCTGTTGCAGTGTAGGTAGTGGCGATGGTGGTGGTGGTGGCGGAGACTGTTGTGGTGTAGGTGGTGGCGGTGATGGTGGTGGTGGAGACTGTGGCGGTGTAGGTGGCGGCGGCGATGGTGGTGGTGGAGACTGTGGCGGTGCAGGTGGCGGCGATGGTGGCGGCGGAGACCGTTGTGGTGTAGGTGGCGGCGATGGTGGTGGTGGCGGAGACCGTTGTGGTGTAGGTGGCGGCAATGGTGGCGGCCTGCATGCCGATCACGTCATTGCGAGTCAGAATAGTAAAATGGCGCGCGCCATAGCTAACTGAGGGGCGCCGCCGCACTGTTATTCAATGCCAGAACCAAGGCACTGCAGGACCAAGGCACTGCAGGACCAAGGGTGGCGGGGGACAGATTTTGGGGCTTGCCTGGACTTCTGCGTGGGCAGGGTGCGGGCGCCTCCGTAGTAGCCCCCGGTGGAGAGGAAGTTGGAGGAGACGTCTCTGCATGCAGCAGGTCAGTTACACAACCACCGTTGCCATGCGGTTTGCGGGCATGGAATCACGCCATTGCAGGCCAAACGTGCAGAGCGAAAGGCTTACGGGTGGCACATACGTCTCCGCTGCAGATCCGTACAACCACAACACAGCCAAGCAACCCCCTGTGGAGTCAGCATGCTAGGGGGAACGAGGAAAGGGGGGGGGGGGGGGGGGGGGCGCTCACAGGGTGCTCAGCCCCGTCAGGGCGCTCAGCTGCAGAGGCACCGTGCCGGTCAGCTGATTGTTGGAGAGCCTCCTGCAGGGGCAGTAGTGTCACCATTGTTCCCCCCCCCCCCCCCCCCCCCGCACACCCCCTCTCCTGACCAACCCAACTGCTTGCTCCTCCACGCCCCCCCTGCAGCTCTGTACGACCACGAGCTCTGTGCAGCCAAGCAACCCCCTTCCCGGGTCAGCAAGCAAAGGGGGGGGGGGGGGGGGGGGCTCACAGGTCGTCAAGCCCAGTCAGCGTGCTCAGCTGCGGAGGCACCGTGCCGGTCAGCTGATTTTCGTGGAGGTACCTGCAGGGGCAGTAGTGTCACCGTTATTCCCCACCCCCGCTCAGCCCCTCTCCCACCCAACCCAACCGCTCGCTCCTCCACGTCCCCGCTGCAGCTCTGTGCGACCACACCGCAGCCAAGCAACCCCCTTTCCGGGTCAGCAAGCAAGGGACGGGGCGGGGGGGGGGGGGGGGGCTCACAGATAGTCAAGCCCAGTCAGCGTGCTCAGCTGCGGAGGCACCGTGCCGGTCAGCTGATTGTTGTAGAGGTACCTGCAGGGGCAGCGTCACCGTTATTCCCCACCCCCGCTCACCCCCTCTCCCACCCAACCCACCCGCTCGCTCCTCCACGTCCCCGCTGCAGCTCTGTACGACCACAACGCAGCCAAGCAACCCCCTTCCCGGGTCAGCAACCTAAGGGGGGAAGGGGGGGGGGGGGGGGGGGGGGGGGGGGGCTCACAGCCGGTCCAGCCCCGTCAGCGGGCTCAGCTGCGGAGGCACCGTGCCGGTCAGCGTATTGTTGTGGAGGATCCTGCAGGGGCAGTAGTGTCACCGTTATTCCCCACCCCCGCTCACCCCCTCTCCCACCCAACCCACCCGCTCGCTCCTTCACGTCCCCGCTGCAGCTCTGTACGACCACAACGCAGCCAAGCAACCCCCTTTCCGGGTCAGCAAGCAAGGGACGGGGCGGGGGGGGGGGGGGGGGCTCACAGATAGTCAAGCCCAGTCAGCGTGCTCAGCTGCGGAGGCACCGTGCCGGTCAGCTGATTGTTGTAGAGGTACCTGCAGGGGCAGCGTCACCGTTATTCCCCACCCCCGCTCACCCCCTCTCCCACCCAACCCAACCGCTCGCTCCTCCACGTCCCCGCTGCAGCTCTGTGCGACCACACCGCAGCCAAGCAACCCCCTTTCCGGGTCAGCAAGCAAGGGACGGGGCCGAAGGGGGGGGGGGGGGGGGGGGGGGGGGCTCACAAGCTGCTTAGCCCAGTCAGCGTGCTCAGCTGCGGAGGCACCGTGCCGGTCAGCTGATTGTTGTGGAGGTACCTGCAGGGGCAGTGTCACCGTTATTCCCCACCCCCGCTCACCCCCTCTCCCACCCAACCCACCCGCTCGCTCCTTCACGTCCCCGCTGCAGCTCTGTGCGACCACACCGCAGCCAAGCAACCCCCTTTCCGGGTCAGCAAGCAAGGGACGGGGCCGGGGGGGGGGGGGGGGGGGGGGGGGCTCACAGATAGTCAAGCCCAGTCAGCGTGCTCAGCTGCAGAGGCACCGTGCCGGTCAGCTGATTGTTGTAGAGCCACCTGCAGGGGCAGTGTCACCGTTATTCCCCAACCCCGCTCACCCCCTCTCCCACCCAACCCACCCGCTCGCTCCTCCACGTCCCCGCTGCAGCTCTGTACGAGCACAATGCAGCCAAGCTACTCCCTTCCCGGGTCAGCAAGCTAAGGGAGGAAGGAGTGGGGGTGGGGGCGGGGGGGTGCTCACAGGCCGATCAGCCCAGTCAGGGCGCTCAGCTGCGGAGGTAGCGTGCCAGTCAGCTGATTGTCGTGGAGGCTCCTGCAGGGGCAGTGTCACCGTTATTCCCCACCCCCGCCCACCCCCTCTCCCACCCAACCCACCCGCTCGCTCCTCCATGTCCCCGCTGCAGGTTTGTACGACCACAACGCAGCCAAGCAACCCCCTTCCCGGGTCAGCAATCAAGGGGGGGGGGGGGGGGGGAGGGGGGAGCTCACAGCCTGTCCAGCCCACAGCTCGCGCTTACCACAACACCAACTAGTATGCCGTTGAGGTCTTGGCATTGTCGCTGTCTCTCAGATATGCAGTGTGTCAACCCGCCACGCCACCACCACCACCATTGATAAACCGTCCCAACCAAGCCCATTCTCGCCCAAATCATACGGGAGTTCAGAGACTTACACGGAGCTTACTCGGCCCGCCTCGTCGCAGGACACGCCCGCCCAATCCTCACAATGATTGGCGTTGTAGATCCAGGAGGAAATGCTGCTCCCAGTGGGCGGATCGCTCTGCTGCTCGCGCACCGCCCACAATGCATCCTTCTCTGCTGGGACACAGCACAGCGCGCTGCGGCATTAGACCTAGTACCAGCCCCACCGAAAGAGCGGTCCAGGGAAAGACAAGTCCGCTTGCGGAGGCAGCGACATGATGCGGATGCGGCGAAACCCCCCCCCCCCTCCCCCCCCCCCCCCTTCCGCCCCCCTCAGTTTGTATACGGCTGGGACCACAAAGGATAAGCAGCCCCGCAGCCCAGTGGAGCATCGGCGTGGTGTTTGCGCTCAAAGCAGCTGGCGCAGCGTATAAAACACGAGTATCCCCCCTTGCCGGGTATGGCAAATGCGAAAACTCAATACAAAAAGGAACTGAATCGACTTTCTGGCATCTCGTGAGGCAGCTCAGGAGGAGCAGGGTGTTGCTCAATCAGCCCCGATCCGGAGTCTTACCTCATAGCCATATCATGAAGTTGACTTACCCCCCCCCCCCCCCCCCCCCCTCCCCCCCGCCTTCTCCTCTCTAAATAATGGGTTGGGGGGAATTGTTTGAGCGCTATTCAGGCAGTAAACAATCACTGCTGTATGAAGTAACTTGACAGTTGAATCAGCGATGTGTCGATTTTTCAACAAAAAAATAAAAGAACGGGTTCTATATCATTGGCCTAGAGTTCCATGAATTGCATTGCCAGCGCTTTGAAGTACCAGCAGCGAGCGTTTGCATTGCCAGCGCTTTGAAGTACCAGAGTTCTTTTTTCCATTACCAGCAGTGAGTAGCAAGTACCAATACCAATACCAGTACCTCCCAACCTTGAGATCGTAATCTAACGGCTGTGTAATTAAGGACCGTGGGTGGGTGGGTGGGTGGATTATAGTACTTAGTAGTACATTACCCGTACTGCAATAAAGCTCACCGCCGAAATAAAATCGACGCTTCGCTGGATAAATACACATTCCATTAAAGGAACGGTCATAAACCCAGAAACTCGATTTTAATATAATGTGATCGCACCAGCTACTGTGAACGCTGTGGTCAAAGAATTGCGCAAAGCAATACGGTGTGTCACATGCAGTGTATCCTGTTGGGGGATGCCCAATGGCTGAAGAGCACGGAGTGGCGTTTAATGTTTGCCAGCTGACGACAGCTGCGAGTAGGCGAGTGGAGAGGGCACACCGCATCCATGTAATCTGCTTGGATTGGTAAATTGTCTGCTAGTATTGGTAGCTACTGGTGGCTAGCAAATAAACTGTCATCATAATCAAGTTCCATCACCAACTCTCCACTTTAGTCAAACTGTATCACGGAAAGTGACGCGCGCCAGTAAAATCAGCTGCCAGCCCTATATCTGCCAGGTGACGGAAACAACTGACTGTACTTGTGAGCTCACCACCACCCTGGGTAGACCTTGCTTTATGTAAATGCATGTATGTGATAGAGCCTGACCGCCTGGCAGTGGGCCAGGGTGCGTGCGGTGGGGAGGCCCAGCGGGGGCCGCCGGGGGGCGGGGACTCCATGGAGAAACACTCGATGAATACTCGTCCGATTCTGAGTCGGATTTCAGCTAAAGACAATACACCACCCAAGAACAAGGCGTTAGAAGGCGGTGTCGAAGGTTGTGCGGCGAGTTGCTCGAATGCAGTCCCTACGCGGCCGACCTAGTGAAAAGCGCCCCATCGAGGCTTGGTCTGATATTGATGGAGATGGACATGATGAGGACGGAGGACGAGACCGAGCCGATGGGTCCCCCGCGTTCGTGTTCTACTAGATAAGATTATGGGAAGTTGCGGTAAGCGATTGACGCGGCATGGAAATCACCACAAACCCAGCGGCCACATTGCGGTGCCCCACAGTTTAAGTGGGACAGCCAGCTAGGCAACAATGTAAAAGAACCCGTGCCGAACGACGCTTTCTTCTGGGCCTTGTGTGGAAGTGCGGGCTCTGGCACGACTTTGCTGATGGTCCACCTCCTGGGAAAACCGGATTGCTATCGGAATGTGTTTCTCCACGAAAGTATTCTCACAATATTGTAGGTAACCATAGTAAGCCCACATGATTCCGCGTAAATCATTGCCTTTTGTATCCGGTCGTGCTTCCAACTGGCGGCTTAGTCAACCCCCCCTCCCCACCCCCCGGTCCATTCATTTTCCGCCCGCCAGCCAACGCCCGTCGAGGTCTCTCGTAAGAATCGGTGCCGCCAGATCGTCTCACCGGTGTCTTACACAACTCACGCATTCCGACGTGGCTACGAGGACGGCGACACGTTTTCAGTTGATTACCTGTCCGACAGCAACAAGGGGTTCGGCTACGCAAACTCCCTTCAGGCGTTCAACGGCGGGCCCGGCGGACGCGGAACGGTGTCCTCAAAGGGAATCAAGCGTACGTACGGGGCGTAACACCGGGTATGGGGTATCTTAGCTTCGACGTGGGGTATCGATTGCCCATTCCACGAGTCAGCCTGGGTGGCAGACCAGCATATCAGCCTGTACTTCTATCGTTCTGTGTGTGTCATAGAAACAGTAGTTCTTGCAGCATTTCATGGCAAGGTTGACACATATTTGTTTTCAATTTGCTCAACTGAGCAGCTAAATACTTCAATCCGCCGGTGGATACCGTCAGAAGGGACATATACATGATATATGAACAAAGTAAGATGAATTTCAATGCGGAATACGTGCCGCTATGATGGGTATGTGTGAAAACGTGACAAGAGAAGGTGTGCGTGTGTGTGTGTGTGTGTGTGTGTGTGTGTGTGTGTGTGTGTGTGTGTGTGTATGCATTTTCTGGCACACTAAGGCACGCCGTTCAATCCACATAGCCAATGTAGCTTTGGACTTCGGACTTTTTCCAACGATATTGTGTGTGACATCAGTTTGATCTATGTATGTCAGCGAGTCAGGGATGGCATGTGTTGGCTGTGATTTTCCTCGTATGGCGACAATCACGCTGTAAAGTATGGGTGCCGTGCTAACATAAACTATCCATCCGACGAAGTAAGTGATGGCTAGGATTCACCCTCCTGATAAGATTGCGTGTTTGAGTAGTGGCACAGAGTTGGGCGGTAGTGATGCATTGTCGGGAATTAGAACCGGGCTGTGGTACGAACCTGGGGGCCGGCGGAAACTACGCTCGGAGTCGGACCGCATCGGCCCATATATGTTCGACAACCCCTCACGGCAACGGCAATATATCGTCGCCAATACCGTTCGTTTTCTACACGGGTTTGTTGCAACAACTCGATATGGTCGTTGGCTAGCCGGTCTGTTGCGGGGTTCCGGGATCGGCCGACCGTGCTGCACGCAGGACTGTTCCCGCTATCTGGGGGTGGAGTGACGTACTTCAAACCCATAGCTAGGTTCCAACGGTGGGGGGCCTACGTCCCTAGGTGGGTGATAGTACGTGAGCTACAACACCACTAAGGTCAGCTGCGACCCTGGTCGAGGCTGTGCTGCCGGGGAGCTTACCCGTCAGGCACGCGACTGGCACGAAGTGCCACAAGGACGGCAGCAGTAGGGCCAGCAGCAGGACGAGCCCGGAGTTGATTCGCGGCGCGGCCTCGAACGCTCGTCGACGGCGGCCGCGGGGCGGGTCCGCCGACGCCCGCCCACCGCTGCAGTCACCGGCCGCGGATGAGTCGCCTCCCCGTGGACCGTGCCAGCAAAGGCGGGCCGCCTCCGCCGCCGCTAGATTCGTCGAGGAGCGGCGACGCGGCCGCCGGTAAGTAGCTCCTGCCTTGTTCACATGTACATGCGCGGTAGCATCACTGCTGCGCCCGTGTTTGGCGGCAGGGAGGCGGCAGCGGGGCCCTGCACACAGACCTCGCTGGGCGCAAAGGGCGACGACATCACGCGCAGCGCTGCCCATGCTGGGCGGCAAGGTTGCAATGAGACGGGCAGGCGAAGGTATATGATGAGGCTCGGGAGCAGGGTGTGTGCGAGTGTGTGTTGGCGAGGGGGGGGGGGGGGGGGGGGGGGGGGGGGGGGGGGGGCGATGGCGCGGCGGGCGGACGTGAATTCGTGTTCGTGATCGTCCCGCCAGCAGTTTTAAACCACAATACCGCATTTAAAAGGGGACCCCAACGGCAGGGGTTTCAGGGTGTTTCTTGGAGAGCGCATTCTACACGACTTAGATTCCGCTTATCTACATCATCTATATCTTGGAAGATACGGGACTTTTCCCGGAATCAGAATAATCCGGGGGGCGAACGGGGGCCGAAGAAGGGGCGAAGCGGGGCGAAGCGAGAAGGCGGAGAGAGGATTAAATCGGTTGTACTGTGCGTACTAGAGACTTGTGCGGTATTGGTACAGTACCGCGGTAGTAGTCCAATACCCGTAGTATTAGTACTCCAGTACCTTGTAGTATTAGTAGTCGTAGGTAGTATTAATAGTCGTAGTGATATTACTAATATACGCGACGATGAGTACGGGTACTGTACGCAATATTCAGTAGTGCCCTTGCGTTGCCCATCACGCGTAGGATGGTACTACAGTATTACCGCGCGTCTTCAATGTACTGATGCCCTCGCAGTACTCGTACGTCTACTGACGCGGTCTACATGCGCATGTCATGACACTAGTAGTTCCGCCGTCACCTGTCGCGCACACGGCGGGGGCTGTTGCAGCGGATCTCGGCTTGCGTGCATGGTACCCTGGGCGGCATTCTCTCTGCCGGTGTGCAGATGGCCAAGTCTGATGCGTGTGCTCGTGCCCACTCTGTGTCTTCTCATGTTACTGCTTCCACCCCGCAGTCGTTGTAGAGGACCTTTCTGATTGCCTTTTTTTGTGATTTCCGATATCGCCTTCTGCTACTAGCTCATGTAAAGATAACACTAGTAGTTTCATTAGGTTGGAAGCCGTGAATGCATTGTGAATATATATATCTCGATTACATTAGCGACTATGTTACATATATACATTACAGTGTCCTATTGCTGTGAGGAAAGGTGCGCGTGGTGGAGAAAGTGAGTGCTATTCCACTGAGTGATGGTTGAGTATGATCTGCTTAAAGGTCGACAGGCGCCATGCCGCCTGATACATCTGGCGGCGCGATGTGGCCGACAGAGCGCGGGCGCAGCCCGTCACCTGACCGGCTCGCGCTACGCGCCTAATGTGCTATGATGATTAGGGCTAGTGAGGGTGTAGGATATATCCTCACAATTGCTGCCATATGAACACTACTACCCTCAGTAACACCGGCTACTGATGCGCGTAATCCTCGGGTGAGTGCTAAAAAGTAAAGTTCGCCCCTGGACATCGCTCGGCCGAAGCCGCCCCAGCACTTGACCTCTTGCGCCGACTGCAGTCGTAGGTCGGGCATAGCCCGTAGACCATTGCCTCTTTCGAACCCCGAAGGGCTAATACATCAACCGGGGAAACCCGGGACACACCGGGACGATATTGCCGAAAAAACATCGGTAAGGAATCGAACCCGGTACCTCTCGCGTACGAGACGGCCGCTCAACCGAGCGGACAAGGGACGCACCGACAAGGGGTGAGAGCTACCGTGTCGATGTACAGACTTAAATAACATGAACCAGGCGATAATAGCGATAATAGGATACGCTTCGCTGGATTAGCGACGACTGCTCTCCTCCCGCCCATGCAGCCAGCGGCCACTTTGCCCCTGTGTTCCATGTGACCTAGGCATCAACTCATACAGCGCACACACCCCTCCAGAACAAAGCCGCTCTAGGTATGATGTTCTCTAGGTGCTATGCACGGGGCTACCCTATCATTATCGGGATTGAGCGACGTACCCTATGCAATCCGGCGCGTCGTGATGCCCCACAAGCTACCTATGTATGTGTGCACACAATGTAAATTAACTCTCTCCGCTCTCTCTGCTCTCCCTCTCTCTCTCTCCCTATTTTGACAAGGCCACTTTTCTGTAATAATAGTGTATATGCTTTAGTAGATAGACCTTATGGCACTTCTGGCACTCGTAGTAGTAGCTTCTAGCTAGCATTATCACTGGTCGGTACTGCTCCACGGGCTGATGCGTGCGAGGCTGCTACAAGTATGAGTATTTGGCGGTCTACAGTCAACACTCAATGCTTGTAAAACGCCAGATCATAGGAGGATACATGATGTGTTTGGCAACGACATCCACGCTCTGGTTGTATTGCTACTCATTTAGTGCCGCACACACTCTCTACTTTCCCTCACGGCATGGTACAGGTACGTACCGACGCTCACCAGTAGCATCGAACGACGAAATCACCAATACCGTTCAAGAAAACTCCCCCCGTCACAACACCAACACATGGCTTAAGTACATAGTGTCCGAAATTCCTACCCCGCCACACGCCGGCCTCCGCCGCCTGCCGCCACATGCTCCTGCCATGCGCAGCCCGCCGAGTGCCTCCCCCCCAGTCCTCTTGCGACGGCCAGGAGGACAGATCCCCCGGTCGGACCTCAGACGAGGACATGGGGACGGAAGGCGAGGACTCGCTGGGGAACCCGGGGCGGCCACAAGCGGACGAGGCAATGGCAGATCTGCCCCCATCGGTCGGCGGCTCAGCCGCCCCGCCGCCACACACACCCCACCAGCACGTCTCATAGGACGCACCGGCCGACCCGGCCACCGCTGACTCACACGCCCCACCCCCGGGTGATGCAATAAAGGCTGAGGAGGGAGAGATCCCGGCCGGTCAGGCCGCAAACGCCCCCCCGGGCAGTGCGAGCCCGACCGCGCCGGATGATCAGACCATCCGCACCCCACGCAGATCCTTACGGATTCAAAAGCCGCATGCACAAGGGCCCCCGCCCAATGACGCCCCAGCCGCCCCTGCCCCTCGCGGCATCGTCAGAACCAAAACCAAAACCCATCGCTCCCTCAAGCGCAGTCTCAGCAATGGCCGCCATGCCGCTGCGACCGCAGCTACCTCTTATCCAGTGCCGCCCGCCCGGCCGCCCGCCCGTACGGACGACGATGCCGCTCACCCCACCTCCCTCGTCCGCAAAACGACTACGTACGCCGACACACTGAGGCACCATAAGCCACGTCCCATAGCCCCCGCTAGATCCCCGGGACGCCCGACCGGCACCACTTGCCCCAGCCTATCGGCCACCCCGGCAGGTACAGAGGCGCCACAGACTACAAGTCGCGGGCCACCACTTACTGCGGCCGACGCGCTACCCAAGCGAAGCGCGCGCCCTCGCGCCCAACCCCCGAAATACCGCACGGGGCGGTCGCTAAGGTGGCCGCTACCCTACAGAAAGCCCTAGAAGTCAAAACCCAAGTCCCAGCGGCGCCCGCGGCTCCACCACCAACAAACCAGGGCTCGGCCGGACCTTCCACAACCACATGGGCGCCCCCGCACCCCCCCCCCCCCCCCGCCCAACCCCTGCGCTGACATGGCGGGCCCAATGCGTCAACATACCCCAGACTGGCGCCGGCGGCCCAGCCCTGCCGGCGCTCTACAAACTTCGTCTTTACGACCTAAAACACCTAACCCGTACGGGCGAGTACAACCTCTCCCCCCCCCTCCCCCCCCCCTCCCCCCCCCCCCCATCGGACACAGCCACCCTGGTGCACAACGACATAGCCAACCCCCAACACGAAAGCACCACTTATGTCGAACGCCACAACGCGTCGGCGCCCATTCTCCACAACACCAACAAACACTAGTCCCACATCACAGCAACCCCCGCGGACATGTACGTCTGCTTCAAACGCCTTAAGGCGGCAAGACATACATGGCTTTAGTAACTCCTCCGCCGCTCCCCCGCCCCCCCCCCCCCCCACACACACACATCTGCCTCTCCCCCACCGACGCACACTCCACTGGCTACCGTCCGACCCCCCAAACACAAATACCCCCTCAACGACCTCTGCGCCCGCGAACAGACCGCCTACCCCCACACGCAACTACCACCGGCGGTAAATCCGTGCTCCCTGCTCGCCGACACCGAAACAAGCAGCACTCCCCCGAACGACACCTCCCCCATCTAACAACGGCCGCGATGGCGCCCGCTTCGGCATGGGGCCCCTGCACGATACCTAGAGCGGGCAGGACGCTCCGGCTGCCTTAGTCCAGCTAGGTCTCCTCTGCGGGACACCCATACCTTAGTCGGAGTGGACGGTAACAAGGCACCGCCCTAGCCCGACCCCTACTTGAGCAGCGGGTCGATGTTGCAACTAGCGGACCAACAACCAATAACAATGCTCCGGAGTTCGACACTGTAGAGCCGGAACTGTACTCAGAATGATCGAGGTAGGTAGGATAGTATTGCACTGCCTTGTTGAGGGTGGTAGCCACGCCAGGACTCTCGTGGTCGGAGATAGGTGTCGCTCCGCCACCGACGATTGCCTGCCAGTTGACGGATCCTGTGTCGGTAGAGTTGCTGAAATACAATTCATACTGGACATAAGGGTAGTCGACGGCTGAGCCGCCTAGATTAATCTGTGTGACAGCGGAGACGTCGAATAGGTGAACGGGCTGGGCTACAACGCCTCCAGCCACTAGCTCTGCCGAACGTAGCTCATTATTACCGTTCCCGCGACGCCAAGCACCGTAATTCCTAAGAGTAAACACAGAGCGACGTAGTGTGTTGCGAAGCAGCTTGTTCGCACGACGACGTGAGGAGATCCGCTTTCCGTATCGAGCTCTAATGCGCTGATAGTCGTTTCCGGTTTGCGGGCAGTATTGGTACTTGGCATTTTGTTTTGTCTTAGTGTTAGATGAAGATGCCTTGAACTTCTTATAAACACCTGCCGCCTGCTTGCCTAGGGCTGCGCCTGTACGAACAGCGTTGGCCATACGACCGACCTGTCTCCAGGAGTTCGTGTTGTAACCAGGGAGCTTGCGCTTCTCAGACTGTTGGAGGCGGCGACGGTAGGGCATTGTATAATTTACATGGACATATTTATGCCAGGAGGTCTACGACGTTGCTCTTACGCTTGCGGAGATTAATCACGGTAAACTTGCGCTGGAACTGGCCCCATGGCTCTTCCTCATTCTCCACGATGCGAGAGAAGACGTGTTCCGGAGGCTTGATGGAGGCTACGCGAATCTCCTTGGCCAAAAAGGGAACCGATTCACGGTTCCGCCACTTGACAGTCTTGGGCCACTTATCGACGAGGTCCAGGAGTTCAGAGAACTTAATCTGGCCACGAAACTCGTTGAAAATAACAACGGGGTGACCCTTGTAGCCGTCCCACCATTCCTCGTTGAGGTTCTTCACATAGTGTGTGTCGGGATCGTATCCTTCGAAAACCTTGTGGCTCTTGCCACTTGCGGTGGGACCGGTGTACCAAATGCCCTTTGTTACTCCGGAGCTCTTATTGTTCGGATGGGCATCATCATACAAGCATCGATAGTTCGATACGACACACGCCGGGCGCGCTGATGCGGGGATATTAAGTTGGTCGTGCGGGTGCATGGCTCAAGAAGGGTGGAGACACGGGGAAAGTAAACTTGGGAACCTGGATGATGATATACCCCGTAGCAGATACCATATTCATTTACTATTGATTATCGATATACAATGTAGCGACTATAATACTGGCGGTATGTAAGCGTTATTTCCAGGTAAATTGCAACTACATCGAGACATGATATGATAATTGCAGCGCCCCGCCGCGCCTGTAAGAGTACAATTATTCTGCATGTAGACGAACAACGGGGTGTAGACGGGGTGTAGACGAACAACGGGATATGCCGATATTTAATCGTTCATTTAATTCTATATAATCGTACCTTGTTGTTGGTACCATCTGTACTTCGGTGACTATTCGTACGATACTCGTACGCGTTGTGGGGTACAGGCAGAATTATTTTATTGGCCGTGTTCGCATCCTTGAATTATATTATACACGCCCACCCACCCACCCACCGCCTGGGCGGGCCCGACGACCGTCCTCGGCCCTCGGAATCGCGGGCCCTTCCTCCGCCTCCACCCCCGGCTGGGGATGGGGCGGGGCTCGTGCACGGGTGGCGCCTTGGTAGCCTTGGCCCCGCCCGTGCTGCCACTGCCGCGGAGGAGCAGTGTGAGCTGGACACCGGCGTCTTACGTCGTTGCTGGTCCGGTCAAGTCCCGTTCGCTAATCTTTGAGCACCCTCTCCCCACTAGGCTCCCAGCATGTCTCGTAATTATACTGCAATACCCTGTATTTATCTTGTAATCTTACCAGTAGTATGACACTTGTCTGTAGTCATTCCGTGACGTACTCGTAATAAACTGCATCAGGCGCATATCACACGTCCTCGCGACGTTGCATCCAACGCGGACTATTTTTACATCTGCCCCTTGAAGCCCGACAATCTCGATACGCTCTGGCCTAATCCGCGATAGCGCGCGCGCGGCAGTGCCAGTGGGCGGGCGGAATAAATTGCTTACATCCGGTTTTGACTGGGACCGCCTCGGCGGCCGGCGTGCTGCTCGCGGGTGGCGGCAGCGGCTACGGCGGCCCGGCGGCCGGCCCGCGACCCGAGCGCCCCACCGCCCGCCCTGGCCCCGGCACCACGCCGGCCCTTGGCCAGCCCTCCAGCCGCCGGCTTGGCGGGATGCTTGGCCTTCTTGGACGGGGGCTCCGGGCTACTGCCCTCGTCGACGTTGTCGCCGGGGACGGCTTGCGTGGCGGCGCTAGCGTGGGCGGCCTTCTTGACCGCGTTGTTGTTGTTCTTGATGATGCCGCCCGCCCTCTTCTTCTGCCGCGCCGGCACGCCCGCGAATAAGCCGGGGAGTTTTGGAGACGCAGCGGTGCCCGCCAACGGCAACGACACGACCTTGGTGCGCTGAACACTCCATACAATCGGCTTACCGCCAAACGTATGGACTGGACGGGGGTCCGACACAGCGACTGCGAAAATTAGTATGCGCGTTGATTGCTTGTCGCGGCGGTGGTTATGTAATCGAACAAATGCGAAAACAAACGCGACTCACCTGCGGCTTCCGATGACGAGTGCGGCGTCACCTCGCAGACCTCCTCCTTGCCCTTGAACGTCACGTTAGAAGGGGGGCACTTGCCGGCTTGGTAGTACCTCCGGAGCTCGCTTTGCTGCCATGCCTCTGCAAGGTCGAGGGCCTTCGCGAGTCGGTCCTCGCTCGGCAATGGTCCCTTCTATTCACCTACTAGGCCGTCATTGCCCTTATCTTGGAAGTTGTACCGAGCGAGGTAGTTCCTCACGTTCCCATGCCTCATGTGCATCATAAGGTGCACCGTCAGCACAACCCACAAGTTTGGATGGTCGCAGTGGGGTTGGGAGGAAGGGGAGGGGGTGTACTCTCGAATCGCGGCGATGACGGTCTCCTTGGCGTAGATGTGCTTTGCGGTTGTGTAGCCGGCACGGTAGTTGAAGGTAGCGTAGCAGATTCGCTCGATGTACGGGGGCGCGACGATATGGGAAACCTCGGCATCTTCTTCAGAGGGGTAGCAAGGGATCCCCCTGTGAGTGTCGCGCGGTCAGCAATCGTCAAAGACATCCGACCGCACCGCCTTGTCCTGAGCTGCAGGAGCAACAACAAAAACGCGGCACGGGGCGGTTAACGCTTCTGAAATTAAGTCTTCTACGCAATCATGTCAGCCACCCGCCGATTGTCAGGGTGGACTCCAGCCCCCGGCTCGTGAAAGTATGGGATGGAAAGTCGACGGAGAACAATAATTTAACCTATTTTGCACCGTGTATTTCATTTGCACCGTAGGGTTTGATTATTTATACCCTAGTTCCCGGGTCTACTATCAGTACTTAAGACTCACGGGTAGCGTGGTGTAGCTTGGGTTTGTAGAACTAGGGTGCATGGCGGCATTCATCCGCGTGCACGCTAGCCGCGACGCATATCCGATGCTGGTTTTGGAGCATTTTGTACAAGATGGGACAAAGTGGAGGCAAGTCAATACTATTATTATGATTAAATCCATCGCCTAGCCACAAGACGTTGCTAATAGTTTACTCGTTGAGCATACCCAACTCAAGCAAGTCCTTCTTCGTGGCTGCGTCAAATTCGACGACTCCGCCTGGTTTGCGTTGCGCTGGGGTGGTTGACATGACGTGGACGCAGTTGTTTCGTGGCTCGCCTGGCTGATTTGCCACCCAGTTTGCGCGTATGTCTTCACGACTTGGACACTTTTACCGTACCACTTCTTTCTGATCATGGTGCCGTCCTCGTTGAACACCTCGCCACTTCCCGACGCGTCGTGGGTGGCCTTCGCGTACGATAGAGGGACGGCTTCAACAAGCTTCTACGGAAGCGCCAGGCACTTCTCCCAGCTTGTGTCAACCGGCTTTTTCCCTCCTTTTGTCTGCGCGTACAACCATAGGGGCATGAGAGGTTTGCCCTTTGCATCGGCATGGAAAGGCTCGTATACGGCCACGGTCAACGTGTCTTCGGTAGTCTCGCGCGACTTCACAAGCCCGATGACGAATCTCGACGCCCAATCACCAAGAGTTTCATGACACTTGTCCTCCTCATGCACCTAATAATATGGCCAAGACCACGAGCTATCAATCAGGAGCTGTCAGTCCCGAGCGAGACCCCATACCATTTTTGTCCCAGCTGGGACAAAATAACTAGCAAGGCAGATGCACAAAATTGTTTTGTCCCGTAAAGGACAAAAATGACAAACAATGGGACTCACATCGGAGACGTCGATGACAACGAGGTTCAAGCCCTTTGCATCGCTAGGCAATCTGTTGTCATGAAGCCTCTCCGTGGCGCCAGCGTGAACTCCCCGGAAGGCATTGTCATCTTGAAGCACTTGAGCTCGAACCTCGGCTTCAACGCGAGCGGCTTCGGCATTGTCGAGGTCGGCGTTGGTAGCCATCGAGTGACGTGCCTAAGCGGGCGCGGTCTGCCCATGCTCGCGCAAGAAGTTGTCAACTTCCTCTTTCCGCTGCGGCCAGAACCAGGAGAAAGCTGCCGAAGGAGCAGTTTGCTTCTCATCCAAGTAGTCAAGCAGGTTCTTCCAGCTATCGCGCTCGACTGGGGAGAAGTGCCACTGAACCGTCAGGTCCGTGATGTACGACCTGACCTTCTTGAAGTCATCCAAGTACCTCTGGACCTTTAGCGCGTCGGGCTTCTTTTGTCGCACGAAGCGTACAAAAGGGGCCGGCCCGCACGAATCTCGGGCGTCCCAGTTGGCGCGCTCTTCAAGATCTCCACGGGCTCGAAATGCGGTGTGTTGGACCACAAAGCGGTGCGCAACGAGCCGCCGGACCGGCGGCGTCATCACGCTTGAACTCGAATTTGTGCGGCTTGCTGATGTCATGGATGTGGTCTTGAAAATGGAGCCTTAGCCACCCAGAGACGTCGAGGGAGAATGTGAGCTGTGCAATCTCCGGAGTGGGCGAGAATGCCTTCGCCACCAAGTCAAGAATGGCCTCGACTATGTAGGCGGAGCTGCGAGATAGCGCAAGACTGATGCGGCTGAAAATGTGGTCAACCCGTTCATGAGTGTGCCCGACAGGCAGGAAGACCAAATGAATGACGTCGCACCTGGCAATCGACACAAGCCATTTGCAGAGGGCCGCCGCGTTCCTATTCTTGTTCTCCCTGACGGTGTTGTCCATCTGGATTGTGATGTACGGAATATTTTTGCCTCGGAGTTGAATCATGCATCGCAGATCAAATTTCATCAGTCCATGGCCACTGGACAACTAGGGCGAATCAGTCGGGAGGACAACGAGCTAACCTTCACGATCGTGATCCATATCAGAGTGCAAGTCGTGGACGAATCATGGGGAATGGTGTTGGTGTAGGAGTAGATGTCGTCCGGGCGGTAGCCGTCGTACTCCACATGTGAGGTGGTACTTGAGGAGCATGTCGGGCTTCACAATCTTGGGGATGCGAACCTAGTGAGGCAGCATGGTGCTCGCGGAGTCCATGCTATCAATTTCGAAGAAGAAGAAGTTTCCATGGCCAAGGCGCGAGAAAGAAGTTTCCATGAAGACGGCGTTGTTTAGATTCCTTCGTTCTTGGCGCACTCTCTCGAGGTGGACCTTTTGCTCGGCTCTGACCTGACGCCTCACGAGCTGTTGATGTTGACGGTGCACTTGACGTTCCTCTTGCGTCATGTCCTTTGTGAAAATCTCGCGAGCTTGGTTTCTGAGCGCTTTGCCCGCCGCGCAAATGGGACAATGGCTGAATCGCTCCACCTTTGGCGTGGTGACATCCGGGAAGTCTTTATTCCAAGTCCGGCGGAAAGTGGCGAATGACGCGAGCTTCGCTTCACTCTCGGCAGCCAAATCTATAAAGCGGCAGGTAGTTTCAAAGGGTTTTTTTTAGCGATATTCTCTGTCGAAATCGTGAAAGGGCTATCGATAGCGGGAAAGAATCGCACGCTAAAACCAATAAATACCATGTCGGCTTAATAGAGTGGAGAGAACGATTCCATGCGGGCAAATTGACACGGTCAAATAATTCTAGCAGAAGCGGGATGGTTGTCATGCGCAACCTCCCCGCAACCGACGTGCTGGTCCATGTCGCACGTCGGGGTTGGGAGGCGGAAGCCCATAGCCGGGAGAGTGTCTCGTTACATAGAAGTGAGCAGGCCCGGAGCGCAGAACGCCTATATGGCTGGCGCCATGCGGTGCCCGCGGCGCGTGCGTAGCGCGGTGCTCGTACCACTCAGATATGTAGTAAATTACTAATACGCATACCCTAGCTACATTGTTTGGTGTACGACAGTGACAGCAACAATGGTGTCAACAATGGTTGTTCGCTCAAAGGTTTCTGTCGAAAAGTTTTGTCATCAACGGGACGACGAAAAAGTGTAGTCATCATGAGCGAGACAAAATCGGTCTTACATAAGCGGGAAAAAGTCCCTTTGTAAGCAGCGGGACAAAACCGTTTTGTCATCATTGGGACGAAATCGATATCATGAGCGGGACAAAAATTTCTGTCATGAGAGGGATGAAATAGTTCTAAAATCATTGGGACGAAATCGGTTAGGATAGTCATCGGCGGGACGAAATCGTTCTGTGGATTGACAGTTGGATAATTTGCACAAAGTCTTCGCAGATGCTTCGAGAGTTGGCAGGCGAATCAGGCTACAGAGCGACGGGCTTTTTTTGAATCACAATCTCACACCAAAGTCGTGAAGGAGATCAAGAAGTTTGAACAACTCCAACTTAAAATGGACAAGATCGGCATCAAAGACAAGAAGAGCAGCGAGTTCGCAAATTTGCTCGACCTCTGCTCGCGCCCCCTTCGGTAAGTTGCCGTCATTGCAGAATTTAACTTTCCTACTTCTTTTAGTAATTCCGACTCGGTTGTTTTGCGGAGTGCCTTCTGAGCAGCCACTTGAGCAGCTTTCTGAAGCCTACCGGCACGTTTAGCTTGGGGTACGAGGATGGAAGGAAGCGAGAGGTAAACTCCAAGAGCTGGCCGCACACTACGAACGAGAACTTAATCGACTATGGAGTCTCAACCACTGTCGACCACTTTCCCCGAAGGAGCGCGGAGCAGTTTACGAAACCATTCGGAAGGCCATCAGTGCAATTCTCGACGACAAGAAGTACGGCTTCGGCAGAGACCGAGCTCACTTCGGAGTCGCCGTCATGAATGTAAGTTGCAACCTACCCCATTCACTCCCCATCCAATAATATCATTCCTATTTGATTAAAGCCGTTTTGCGACACATGATGCTGGCTTTGGCCCCAAGCCACCCTGGCTTGATGAGCCGTCTCTTACGAAGCAGAGCGACGGCGCCGATCTTCCAGTGGGACAAATGTACTTGGTGGTTGGTTTGCTCATCCAAGGCGAGTACTACGCGACCCCAAACCTCGGTGAGTTGGTACAGGATATCAAGGATGCCGGCGACGGTGACTTCACGACTGTTACGCACACCAACGCGGAGTGGCTGGCGAAGATCGAGACCTGGAGGTTTCGTGATCTCCTGCGTCGGGCGAGCATGAAGCTCATGAATACCATCGACACGGCCAAGGGCAGGAAGCCAATCGAACTGCTGACGCCAGACGAACCGGCCAGGGAGTGGGAGGAATACCTCTCGGACCACATCATCGATCGCGATGTGTCAGCCAATTTGTCGGATGAGCAAGCGGCCGCTCGCCTTGACGCACTCACCAGGTTCCGAGCCAAGGTTGATGACCTCGGCCCAAGCGGCTTCCCAAAAAAGTTCCATGATTTGTTCAAAGGTTCTCATCGCTCTGGTCCTTTGATGGTCTTGATGACCCCTCGTCCTAAGAGATGGGGAGTCATGAACTCTGTCGACTGCCTCAACCCAACACCGGTTCGAGAGCACATCGCGGCCACCAACACCAGCATCAAAAGTAACGCGTTCCATATCAAGAACCAGATGCCGGACTTGGTGATATCCTTCTTCACAGAGTTTGCTCTTCTGGCATGTGCTCCTCTGCTTCTCGCGAGTTCCGCTCCAGGTTTTTTGAGGAGCGGTGGATATCGATGAAGGTAAAATACCGATCCCGCAAATGATTTCTGAAATTTTTTCACGGTGTTAGCAACTCAACCGAATCGGTTTTTGAAACTTCAGGCCAAGAAATCTCCAGTGATGCCCAGGGGCGAAGGGGTCAACTCTAAAGATGATGAAGTCTTTTTGAGATTGGAGCTTTGCAAGACTTGCATCGTGGAGGGCGACTTCAAGGCTCCCGCGACAAAAAATCGTTGCGGAAGCCATGTCGGAAGTTGGTGCCACCAAGGCCACGGTGTTCATCGCCGACGCGCTTTTCGGAGCTGGCTCGCACACTTGGGACTCGAAGGATGATGCGTGGGGCACGGACGACTTCAACGACGTGTTTGCTTTCGCCGGGCAAGATACCCTCCCCCCCCCCCCCAACCATGGTGCGTATATGATTGTGTTTTCATTTATCTCATTTCCAATTTTCCACGCGCAAGCAACTGAATATCCTGACCGGATCTTCTAACGTCCACACTGCTCTCGATGGGTGCCATTTCTTCATTCACCTCTCGGACCAACAGCTTGGATCCGCAATCACAGCGGTTCAAAAACAAGCCGAGGAACTTGCCTATCACGTCATGACTTAGGCCAAAGATTGCGGGATGAGAATTGGCAGTTCTCTGCGTCACGATGCGGAGTACTATCTCTACGTCAGGAAGCCCCCGCCAAGCATCGTAGCTGGCAACATTTGCGCCTTTGATCCCCGACGGTGAGATTTGATTCGTGGAACGTAGCCGGCCTGTTTTAAGCATCACTCTGAGCCGGTTTTTGCCTTGCCAGGTTCTCCACGTCCATCATGCTCGGCCATTTCAAAGACTATGCCAAGTTGAAGGATGAGAATAGACAGACTGTGAACAAGTACCAAAAGCCCATTGCGCTCTTTTCCAAGCACCTCAAGATGGCGGCAACAGACGGGAAAACAATCGTCGACGTCACAGCCGGGACTGGGACAACCGCGGTGCGTGAGGGGTGCAACCCGGGTGAATGACATAACAATGCGGTAAAGCATAAAATTAACGCCTCGTGCGATTTGCCACGCCTACATGTCGCTGCGGCCTTTTGTGTGTTGTGGGACTGCTTTAGTCCGGACGACCACTCGTTCCCACACAAGAACTTGAAGACCGTCCTCATTGACAACAAGAAGACGCAAATCGCTGGGATGAAATCCAGGATGAAGTCATGGATCAAAGAGAAGAGATGGGACGAGACTCGGAGACTGCGTCTAGATGACTTCGAGAAGTGGCCATGTTTACCCCTTCCAATGACCGTGGAAGAGCAGCGGGAGGAGTTTTATAGCGGCGGAGAAGAGGAGACACAAGGCGGCAAGGCGCCGATGGGATTACTTGGTCGAAGATTCTGACGATGATGATGATGATGAGTAGTATACTTTTCCACAAAAAATAGCCTTCCCGAGCCGCTCGCATTTATGTCCCAGCTTGGACGGAGTTTCAGCCCCCGACGGCACAAACTACTTGTTACCATTATTGTTATGTACTCTACACTGCTGTACTTTGTACTGCGGGAGCCGACGAAGGAGCGAAGAGCTGGCGACCGAGGCGGACGAGAACGAGTACAAGCCAAGCGAAGTACGAGTATGAGCATTGCGAGTGCGAGTACAAGTGAAGGCGAAGTACAGGGACGAGGACGACTAGGCGACAATCCGCGCGACTACAAGGCGACTAGTAGTGCATGACAGTATTACGAGTACCCACATGGGGTGCGAGTAACCTGTATGTACCTGCGTACCAGCAGCGGCGATTGTCGTACGCTATGGTGTCACCTGTTAGAGGATGATGATACCAAGCGTTAGATGGAGCGCTGCCTTAGGAGTGTCTTAGCAGTAGGTACTAGAACCTACTGGAACCATCTAGAACGCTATAGCATTTGCTATAGCAATAGTAGATAAATATTACATCACTGTGCTGCGGACAGACGAAGGTGCTAGGAACCTGTCTGTAGTTAGTGATGTGTTACTAAAATAGTGACGGGCCGCGGGTTAGGACCGCACACGTCGATTTTAGTATTAGTCTAGTAGTTAGACGCAGCACAGGTGGCGGAAATTAGATCGGTACATAGCGCACGGAATGACGGAAACCAACGATTATAAATAGGCTGGCAAAACCACCGCCGGGCCAGTCACCAGGTTACCGGCATTCCGGTACTGTAAGAATCCCTTTTCCCAAATCTCTGCTCATTATTCCTGGCCGTGTGGAATCACGATCCAATGGGCCCTAAGACTAAGCTCCGGCTTTAGGACTATCTATGGCCAGACGGCTATTCGGCCTAAGTCCTAAGGGGGCTGTGACACTTGGTTTCGGAGCGGTGACCGCCGGAGCACATGGTTCCGGATTCCACAAGAGAAGCGGCATAGCGACGAGAGCGAGAGGCGAGATAGGGACAGAAGAAGACTTCAGATGTCAAGGATCCTATGGCGGGGACGCCCACCGAGGATGCGCATCGGCTTTGATAGATGGAGTCAAGTTCGACGTGGCGAGAACGACGTAGCGACGCTGAGGAGGAGGCGACAACGAGCGAGCGAAATTATGAACTGGCGAAGGGACGAAGATTGCGAGTACCAAAGAGCAGCCGAACGTTCGATCCGAGATGTGTAACGATGACGCTGCAAGCTGCGAAGCCATGATGGCGGAGCAACGTGCGACTCGCGACCCCAGCTACAGTTCCGACGACGCGAGTTGGCGATGGCGCGACATCAACCAGAACCGACATGTATCAGCCGTTATCGGCACAGTAGCGACTACTGGTAACGAGCTGGTATAGCGAACGAGAAGAACCGCAGATTTTTTTTTCTGCGATGAAGAATGAACATGCCACACGAAATCGAACTCAGAAGAAGAAGAAGACAGAACAGCTGTGGTTACCGGTACAACCATGAGGTGCTGGTACGATTAATTTCGTACGCAAGTACAAAGTACAGCAGTGTAGAGTACATAACAATTATAGCGCTTCCTACACTCTTGATTTGTCCCTGCTTGGACGGACTTGTTTTCCCGACTTAGCACAAATGAACCAACCGGCCTTTCTGTTAGCTATCAATCCAACTGCTGACCCCAAACCCTAATTTAGACCTACCCTCAATGCACCGCGTGACTCGGTGCAAAATAGGTTGAACTACTATTGGAGGCGTTCGTAACGCCAGTGCCCATTTCAGATCCTGCGGGGGGGGGGGGGGGGGAGGGGGGCGCCTCGGCTGCTGGGTTCAAGTAGATCTAGGCACGGGTCGCGTCGGGTACGCACGAGATAAAATACAGCGTGACGACACCCTCATCGGACACTTGAAAACCTGCCTCAAGCATGTGCTTCTTCCCGGCTTCGTCGTACTGCTTTCGAGCAGCGCAGTTGTTCAGTATGTCCGCGAAAGCATACGAACGCGTCCTCGCCATGGGGTTGCTTTGAGGGGACGCGGATATGGTTATTGGTCGCCTCGCCGCCGCAGAACACTGCACGCCGCACGTCCTCAACGATGCGGCCCGTGCTGCACAAAGCACCGAGTGGTCTGGTCATGCCTCCATGCCTCACAGCTTTGCCGTAGGGGGTGCCCGGAATTAGCCTGGCGTGGGTGGCCATGATGGAGGGTGCTGGGAGACGAGCAACTACGGTACTGCCTGGCGGATGTGCGAGTGTGCGCCAGGCTGGCGCATCTGTTGCTTTCAAAAAACTAAGTCCGGCGCCGCGCTGGGGCGACTTCTCATCGCGCTCCGTTGTTATATCTAGCGGCACTCCGGCTTGTTGCGTAGCCATAGCGTAATGTCTTGTAGTATGGCGACCGTATTTAGCGTGAACATGAGGACACATTCGACGCACATTTTCTATAGAATCTTAATTCGGCCGTAGGTAATCCTTAACGGGGAATGGGTCGCAAATATAATCTAGCGTGCTCCGCTTTTAATTCGACACTACGCGTCTGCACAAAGCCCAAACAACGAGACAAGGGGTTGACTACGGCAGGGCTGCCAACGGCTTAGTGCCGCATAGGCCGGTCGGCACACAATGCAACAAAGTTGTCGGCTTCTCCCAGCTACCGAACCCAAACTTAGCTGTACTCCACCCGCCAGCATCCACCCGCCACCGGCACCCATCGTTACCCACCATATCCACGGTTCCTCGTTTCGCCCAGTATGGCCAAGCGTCACCGGGCGCACGAAGCGTACGACGGCGTCCCTACGGAGTTCAGCCGTTCCCTCACCCAGCATTTGATCGTGAGGGGGTGCATCCATCTCGAGCCGGGGTGGGTTCCAACCCGCAGGACCGACACCAACATGTATGCCTCCCTCGATAAGGAACAAACATGGCCGGGCATCCTCGCCGTTGGAGCAGAGGGTCTCCGGGGCTAGAAATTCTTCCTCATAGACACGCCGGAGGATACCCGATATGATAGAGGCATGTTAAGCGAAGTCGACCGGACATGGTTAGCTGCGGCGCGGGCTCAGCTGTACCGCGCCCTGGAGGTGTGGATCGAGAAGGGCCAACAAGGGAACCCAAAGCTGCGGGAAGCCTTCGTCGACCGGTTCAAGCTGTTCACGGCAATGGCGCTTGCGGCTACGGCCATGCTATTCCGCTCCATGCACTTGACCCATCCCCGTGACACGTTGATCAATATGCGAAGACTGATAGAGGCTGCCAAGAATTAAGAAGCCGACATGGCGGGTGGCATCGTCCCCGATTACCCGCACCCAGCAAGTGCACTTGAAGCACTCACGGTAGGCTTTCTGCCGTACCCCAACATCCCGTGGGTCGTGGACGAGGGCACCGGGCCAGCGGCCGCCGTAATGACCCCCATCATGTGATGGGCAGATATAGATACCGGCAGCCATGATGTTGTTCTATACATGTCGACTCACAAAATTTTGCAGTGAGACCAGCTCATGAGATGCTCCGCCCCCTCGGGAGAGTAGACTGCGGACAGATGAGGCATAGTTGGGCCACCAATTAAAGTGCTTAAAGTTACAGATGAGGCATAGTTGCCCGTAGCCAGTAAAGTAGCAAGTAGCAGTACGCAAAAGTGTTGTATTTTTATCATTGTGTAATAGTCTGACAAGCCTTATCCCTATGACTATACCAATTGTGTCACCTCCCTTAGCAGTCCCTCGTACCCAACAGACTGCGAGCATGGGCTGTAAAACCCGCCGTCGATCCAAATGGCCAAGGGGGCTAGGTTTTGGGCGGTGGGCGCTGGGTGCGCAGGCGATCGGCGCCGGCGGGGCGCTGCGCGGAATTACTGGGCAGCATAACTTTGATCGATTACATTTACTAGCTATACGGAAATTCAGCTAGTAGTGCAGGGTCATTGTGTTATATGTGCACCACACATACTGCCCCACATCATCATGTGAGGACATGCCAAACCGGGATAAGTGGTCTGTCACTATGTCCGGATCAGCATAGAAGCATCACGGTTTCTCCTCGATGTGCTTCGGCGCGACAGGGAAGGCACCATGCCCCTTGCTGCGATTGATCGGCCGAAAGGGCGCATTGCTCTGCCACACACCAGTGCCTAGGAGGGACCCTATCACCATGCGCTCAGCTGTGTGTAGTCGGCACACAGCGAGGGTGAGGTCCGGCACCGAAGGGCTGATGTGGGTCACCTCCAAGAAGTACAACACTTTCCCAACATACACGTGGTTGTCATGCTGCTCCACCTCGGCACGCCCGTCTCGCAGTATGGGATGCTTTCCGTATTACTACGCTAGATGATGCTGATCATACATGGGCGGCTTCGGGTGCGGGCTAGTACTACTTCGGAGTCTGTCGTTCAGACGGCCCTTACTACGACAGCTATACATACGGCGTGCACATGGTGGTGATGGACGCAGCGCGGGGAAATGAGACTGCCGACGATGACTATAGGAACCCGGCATTGCCTACTGCGGGGATGCCCACTTGCAGCTGTCCATCGCAGACATTATGTATCTGACATGTATCATATATTATGTATCTGACATGTATCAGATATTATGTACCAGATATTATGTATATGCGCGGCGCAGGGCGCATTGTGCAGACGATAGCCGGCACTCCACACATGTCTCCATTTGTGCGTTGGCTGCTGTATATAAGCTATGTTGACTTCTGGCCGCTGCCGATAGCACGTGCACTATTGCGGGGGGTAGTCAATGACTTTTGGGAGTATGTCGGCACCCTGAAAGTTAGTGATTTTTTACATCGGTTTTGCTTCCCGCCTTCGTATTTTCCTGCCGCAAGGGGCATTGCTGATATGTGTGCGCCCTCACAAGATATGCGGCCCAAGATGATGAAGATGGACAGGCGGATGGCGGATGGATGACTAGTGACTTTGGCAGGCCAGTCCGGCCGATGTTGCCGTCAGCCGGCACTAGCGGTGTGGTGTGTGCGAACTGGACATGCGAGGACTTCATGCACTTCTTGCACTTCGCGGAGACTGTGGCAGTGATGGTCCTTGGGTGAGGGCCCCTCGCTGCTTTTGCTAGGAGTAACACAGCCCAACTCCGTTGTAATAGGGGTTGTCTGCTGAGTACGTGACATGTGCGGCAATTCCTGCAGGGATGTGTTTGACAGCGCAGAGCATCATAACCTGGCAGTCATGTGGCATGTGTTGCAAGGAGCAATCATCCACTACCTGAGGGACTGCGAGGAGTGTGACGCTCCTGCTGACAATGAGGAGCGCCAGTGTGTCAACGAGTACATCAAAAAGCAGCGGAAGGAAAGCTTCAATTGCTTGCTGACCTATGCGCAGATGTGCATCATGCATTTGCATGATGAGATGATGAAACGGAACCTGCACAATCTGGTCTGCCGAGTCGGAGCCCATGAGGCGGCCAAGGGCGGCACTTGGGCATGCGAATTAGAGCTCTTCATGGAGCGTACCGCGCGCGCGCCCCTCTTGCCCTCATACGCACTGTGTCTGGGCTGCTGTCATATGAATACATTCCCTATATATGTCATATGCATATGCGGGACATGAAGTGCGTGGCCAGAGGTAGTTGCACCACTGACACGGAGCGGGCATACATGCGGCAGCTCGTACTGGAGGCACGCGTCAAGTTCCTGCGTGCATGCAAAGACTCATACTTCCCTAGCATGCCTTTGTGGCGGCCATGCTTTGTGAGACAGTGGGAGGCCGCTGTCGCAGACGATGCGGTGGATATGTTTGAGGGCGCGGGACCGGGCTGCATGGGCGCCGCCGTGCAGCAAGGCACCTCAGCCGCCCCCGCCACCTTGACGGCCCGCGTAGTGGCGCTGGATACGTACTGTCAAGGAGCTGGCAAGCTGGAGCATGAGCCGGCCTGGAAGCGCGAATATGAAACAAGGGGGCTCAACCCCCATGAAATCAAGTGACCCCCCCCCCCCCCCCACCCCCGGGGGCCATGCCGCCCTATGTCCCCCATATATAGTTGGAATCGTTACGCATGTCATAGGTCAGAATCTTAATTCAGCATGTTCCGGGTAAATATATACTCAACTTCCTACTACCATGTGAGCCGCCTATTTACTGCATACCCTGCTGCGCGTTGCTACCCTGCGGCGCGCAGGCGCCCCGCTTCTCCGGCCGCGGCGCGATAGCGCCCCGCTGCCGCCCCGGCCTCGTCGCCATGGCGCCCCGCTGCCCCGGCCGCGGCGCCCTAGCGCCCCACCGCCCCGGCCGCGCTAGCAAAGGAAATGCGGTTTGTGAAATCGAGCTCGGTCCTTAATCGACGGACAAGAGTCGAATTCACTCTTATCTGCGGTCGAAGATGCTTTATTTTGATTGTTGATTCTGATTAACGAGTTATTTGTTGGCTGCACTACTACCCCTCTGGTACAACCTGTATCACCAATGCAAGATAAGGGAGGGGACATCATTCATGGCTACCTGTGTACCGTACACCAAAATACAAGGACGTCATCGCAACTATTGGATGACTGCTCTCCGAGTTGACGGGAGCGGGCGCTATCGATATTTAACACGTCGCACGCGCGCTACTGCCGAGCCGCCGCCTCATACGTCGCCTGCCGGCGACTGCCATTCAAGAGCTTCAACTCCTCCTTTAGCACGGAGATCTCGAACTCCTGGCTTTGAGCCAGGATCTGAGACTCCTTGAGGTGCTCATAGGGAATCGCGGCCCGCTCAACCTCGGCTTGTTGGCTGTTCTCCAGCGACGACTTGCGGGCGGCGATACATGTCGGCGCCGAGTTCCGATCAGTGGCCGCACGCGAGACCGTCGCACGGGTAAACTTGTTCCCGCGCCGGTGTTGGCGATGCGCAGCCGCCTGCGCATTGTCGGCGCTCATGGTGGCCGAGCAAGCGGGTCGGTGCTGGCGACGCGAGCTGATATGTGAGGAACGATTCGTGCTCTACTGCTGTATGGCGCCGCGTAGCTAATGTAAAATATCGCGCGAAGCCCATTTCAAATATTCATAATTTACTGCTGGCGCTCAACCCACCACATGCTGCAGATTTGGCGTACTGATGCATGCGATGGCTCAGCAGACACATATTAGGGTGCTTGCGAGTATGAAACTATTATTCCAATGGTACTTTTGATTTTTTGGGTATGGTAGGGACGTACCGCGATAGGTCCTTAAATGTTCGAAAAACCGGCCCAGCCCTGATCGCTGTGTCCACACCCTCATTGGCAAAACCACACTCGATTGCATGTTTATTGAAATCGTATCCTCACCTGGGCGGCACCCGCCATGTCAGATGTCCAGTATCATGTTACTGCTTAGGATTACTACCGGCGGTAATTTTGACACACACACACACACACACGTATATATATATATATATATACATGTGTGTGTGTGTATACATGTGTGTGTGTGTGTGTGTGTGTGTGTGTGTGTGTGTGTGTGTGTGTCACAGCGGCTTCGCCGCTTTGAGAAAAGGAGGCTGTGCCCTTATCCCTTTATACGGTTCACCTGTACCAACTTAGACGAGTCGTTGTACCACAATGTATTTATTTCTGTCCAAAATATACCCGTACCTATCCCACAGCCCAGTGCGATTGTCACTATTGTTCTTACGAAATATACTAGAAGTAATAATTGGGCCATTCACAATTCATGTCATGTTTTAGGACTGCCCCCCCCCCCCCCCCTCCGATTTGCCCCCCATGCGGATGTTTTGTAGCTGACCAATGTCATGTGAAAAGCAGTACCAGTATCAGCACTACCAAGGGGAAATTCGTACAACTATCTCTATATTGTGCAACATCAGGATCCTGTGCATGCGGTTGTGCATGTACACCAATGGGAGCAACATTACAAGGTTAAGAACACAACATTACAATTGTATTTCACGAGATATCACATCTAGCTGCTGGCACGAGGTGGTTGTTGGCTGGGCGCTGAACGGCTCGGCGGTGCTTGACGGCTGGGTGCTGAATGGCTAGCTGCTATTGCACCGCGCTTTCCCTGATGCTCCAGCTCATACGACTTCTCTTTGTCATTTTGCTTACATCTCCTGACTGTGGTACGAGCAAGCGAGAGCATGCGCAATGAGTCAAGGAAAGGCGCATGAATACAAACATGAGGAACGAGAGGCGCACAAGCAATAAACCGTAGGCATGCATGCATGCATGCATGCATGCAAGGCAGCACGTTCGGGGCCATTTATACTGCATCATTGACGCATAGCTACGTCGGGTAATTGCCTGCGTTTTTTGGTCAGACAACCTTTCCCACATCTCGTGAGAAAGAGCGAAAAGCGGCCCCGCCATCTGCTTGAGGACGGGTTCCCCTCTGCATGTGACACGGCTCTTGTCCGCCCAGCCTTCCGCCCACTCAACCAATCTAGAAACATGTTGTGCTTGTGCTTCGCATTCGTGGTGACAAATGCCATAGCTAGTGGGTAGTACAGATTTTGGACGGCTCGAACGCTCGCCATAATAGTAAAAGGGCTATCTTTCGCGCGGGCGTGGCGGACCTCCCGCATGGTTACGTCGAATAGCATGAAGTGCCGAGACGGTGTGTCCTCCATCACACCCCACATTTTGCGCTGCAGCAGGCGGTACGCTTCGAGGCTAATATACCCATGGGCCGCCGCCTCTTCCGCCTGGACCATGTCCGATAGTCCTCGTGCTCCACTACCACCAGCATCGTCACGGAGTCCACGAGCGAGCTCAAACATGAGTTGGGGGTCTATCTCTTTCGCCACGTGCTCCATCAATATGTAGCACATGCGGCCCCGCAGCCAATCCTCAGATAGTGAATACAGCTGGGGCCTACCGCCTTGCGGCCTACCGGTCCATGTCACGCCAACCTTCACAAATATTTCACCATCGTCCGCCATCGTGCTGGCGCTTGCAAGCTGGCCGAGCAGCAGTCACCTGGCTAGCGGCGCTGGGTCGGTGGTTGGCAGTTGATAATAGCAGTGCAGCATCATGCATGCGCCCGCCACCTTACGGTATGTAGCCACCTCCCCTGCCGCATTGCGGCTGCGACGGTGCGTAATGTGACGGGTATGGTAAGGAAGTACTGCTTAAGTACCAGCTACATAATTTTGTGCCCGCTACAATAATTTCAGCCCCCCCCCCCCCCCCCTATGATTTGAGCTAAATTTGGGTCCTAGAACGGGACACAAATTCGGAATGGCCTTATCCGTTACTTGTACTCGTATACCATATAAGTGGACAACTGACATCGTACGATTTGGATGTGGCTCTTCCGATTTAATTTCCTAGTTCAGCTCCCCCCGCCCCTCTGATTTTCCGGCTTACGCGCTTTTTTGTCAGGGAAGTCCAATATTGTGTAAAGCACTGTCATTGGACCTTTAAGCAGCATGTTTCCCTGTGTTAAACGGGAGTGCTATTATAGGAGTGCAGTGCAATGAGCACACGTCATATAGAGTGCCTAACATGTAAACCACAATTACAGATTGCTGTGTCTACGCCCTTGACCCTCCCGGCCTCACGGCCTACGTCTACTTGCTGCTCGCAACTCGCTGTCACGACTATGATGCTTGCTATCAGTGCTCTCTCGCTGTCATTGTCACTCGATGTCGCGGTCACTCGATGTCACTCTGTCCCTTGTCCAACTTACAACTCCTACTCCATATCCATCCGGTCGGGGGTCAAGGCAAGCTCGGCAGCCTTGCCGAGGGGGGCGTCATCCCACTTGACTGAGACGATGATCATGCGGACTTGTGGCAACGGGGGGCGCCGATATGGCCGCGCCTCGTTTTTCTTGTTGTTCTCCATCGCGGGGCCGGGCGGATGCCTCGGGCTGTTGGGCGGTGGATACTGTGGAAGTGACGGCGGCTGCTATCGCGGGTCGCACCGTGTATGATAGCGTGCGCGGCGACGGGCAGCCAAGGGCGCGCATGGTCGCGCGTGTACTCATTTGCGGTTGTGAGCTCGCGCTTACGTACCCCTCGAAAAATAAAGATAAAGAAGTCGCCCTACTCCAATTTTTCGGGAAATCGGCAGCTAAACCAAGAAATTAATTCGGAAGAGCCTAATACTACGGGGGACTTACTTTGGTTGGTGATACCAAATAACATGACGAAAATGAGACTACGTAGCCCGAAGAACAGGCACTTGTGTTTTCGATTTCGTACATGATTCGTTACAATATCTGATACTTTTTTTGTCGGAATTCTGTTTTAAACTTGTTTATGGGGTTCCCTCCCTTTCCCTAACCACTTTTCGGCTACCGTGTTGCTCAGCGGTACGGGATACTAGGCACCTGTCGTTGCGCCCTTTTTGAGTGCAGCACGAGTAGACATAAAAGCAGCCATCACAACCGAGCATGCATGGCATCTTCCATTTTTGCTGCGTAACACGCAGCGAATAACTGTCTCGTAACCTGTTGCGAGCAAGGTCACCCCGGTTGTTCAAGACCAAACCGGCACACCAACCGTGTGTGAAATTCTCATCCGTACGTCCGTGCGTTACCACGTCAAATGGAGAAGAATCCGTCGTTGGGCAGACGCTCGTATCGCTACAAGCAGACGTGAAGGCCCATTCTACATTGCTGCGCGAGCTTGTAACAACGTTGGCTCAGTTGACGGCTCGTGACCGTGTTGTTGGTGGAGACGGAGCACATGGCTCCGGTTCCGGGCAGCGCATCGCGGGACAGGCGACAAGCAGCGGGGGAGCCGCAATGCGCCCCGACTTGCTAGAGCTAGCCCATAGCGGCCGTGTCGGAGCAAAAATCCGCGAGTGACGAGGACGACTACCTCGCGGTGCCAGAGTCTCGTTACGATGCCGTTCGACCGGTCAGCCAAATGCCTGGACTCTTCCATTGATCACCGACCTAACGAACGGGTACCTCAAGCAAATGACCCTATCCTCATTCCTCAGCCACAGACATGTACGAATATCTTTGCGTCTGCCGGCCCAGGAGGAGTATCTTTGGATGCCGTGTTTCGGCGCCTAGCACATGGCCGCACTTTTCGTAGCTCTCGACGAGCTTCTACCCTACGTCCCAGCTGCAAATCAAGAACTTCACCCCCTACCTCGCGCGTGCTCGGAATCACGCCGAAGCCATCGTTTGGCCTTCTTGCGGAGGCTTAACGAGGTCAAGCGTGTGCACGGTGATCAAGGCGTTCTGGACGTGCTGAGAGTCCAACACATTCATACTGTTTCTGAGCATCTGGAGTCTGCGATTTTGGGGACCTAATGAAGGACTACGAACGTCGCGTCCTCGAGGCGATATTTGCCAGCAACTCAAATTTACCGCGACTGCTCGGGTGGCGGTAGCGGCTGCATGACGCGGGCGTTTACGTGGGCGTGGCGGTGGGCGCGGGCGTGGCCGCGAAGGTGAGCACGATTGACGGTGTGGGGCGCCTTTCGTCGGAGCTGCTGGCGCTTTTGCGAGGCACATTCATTTGGGGCTAAGTCGTTGCAGCCCTACCTATCCGCAATCAACACGTTCTGTGAGCTACACAACCTCGACCCGATCGCCAAGGACAGCTTGCACCTTACTGCGCCTCCCCGTGGCATGATGCTACTGTAGCGCCGCCCGGAGGCTGCCCCTTTGCGAGTCCCGTTGCTTGCTGATGTCGCTTACAACTTCGTGGAGCAAGCATAGTTAAATGTGTCTGCTCCCATCCCGGAGGACTAGTACAACTTCCGAGCCCTCGTGGCTTCGGTTGTCAACTTCATGTTCTTTGCCATGGGACTTATTACTGGCGTATCTTGCCGAGTGCAGGACGTGCATGTCGACGATGACAACATTACCCTGCATGTGTACCGCGAGAAAGGCCGCGATGGTCGCCGGGGTCCCGACGACCTGCGCGTATTGCTCCTTCCAGTGTCGGAGCACCCCCGCATTGCGTGTCTTGTGATGCACCACTTTATTGTCCACGTACAGTCTGCCCCCCTGGTTTCTGTTGCCTTGGCCGAAACAAACTTCTGGCGGTCACCCCGAGCGAGCAGTCCAAGTCTTGGACCGCCGCTACAATGTCGGATTGGCTCTCTACGGCCGTTCGTCTTGTCGGTGCTATCCCTCCTGCCGGCACTTCTTGGAGCTCACACAGCCTTCGCAAGGGAGCGGCATCTGCCGCTAACGCCATGCATCGGAACTCTACTGTCCCACATTCGCTACCAAGGCGGCGGGGGCACTAACTCCGACGTCGTTCTAGACTACATTTATTGACCCCATCGTCCTTCCTTCGCCTGGCCCGTGGTTCTTCTTCGGTCACATCGCGCCCCTCCGCCACTTCCAAGTCCAACTTTGAAACACGCAGACTACCGACCCGGTGCATGTCACGTTTATTGGCCGCTCCAGATTCCAGTACTGGTAGACCCCACTTCATTCCAGATTCCAGAACACAGGAACTGTCGGTGTCGAATTTCGGCCACTCAACAAGTCATCAAAAGAGATAAGGGAATATTATTATCATGTATTCCTGGTATCAGTCAGGACTCAGGAGCAGCAACAACTAGTACTTGTACGGGTATGTATTGTCCGATGCTACGACCGCTGATGATATGCTTTGGCGAGGGCTGTGCTGACCTACCCAACCTCGCCATCATCAAGAATGACAGTGGGTGGCGCTCTGGCGACAGAAGGGGGGCACTAATCAGAACGTGTTGCCTTGCCGCTGAGTGGTCGTATACGGAATCCTGACATCAAAGGCCACCGAAGCCGAGGCTGTTCACCCGCGCATCTGGTGCTGCCACTCGAACCGCCGCGAGTTCAGTGTGAGCGCAGAAACAGTACAGTACTTTGTTCCTCTTTTTCGCGCGTCACGACGTTACGACCTATATTGCGCCGAAACGACACGCTTTCATGTCGACCGCTGGAGTACGGCGCGTGGCGGTGCTGTTTGCGGAATGCGGGAGCGGTTTTGGAGATGTGGGCAAGTTCTGCGTGGTGCAGGGCCGAGAGATGCCCGGTGTGGAGGTTGTGCCAGTGGCGCTGAGCGCCCCATCTGAACGCACGGCTGACGGGGGTGTCACCGTGGATGTCACCTACGAGACAGGGAAGCACGCGATCTACCAGGGCTTCGCCACCCTGCCGCGTCTCCCTCGAGTCGACATTACGTCCAAGGGCGCCCAGGCTGAAATCCAGGCCGAGATAACTGGATGCGATGCCGTGGTAGCGTGCTTGGGGAATAGGCAGCCTGGCAAGGAGGAGCGATGGTACCCGCCCGCTTCCTCACAATAAAGGCACCCGCGCAGAGGGTCCAGCGATGGCGGTAGTAGTCAATTTGCCACTCCATTGTGATGCGCAGAGGCGTGCTCTGACGAATATTCTGCGATTCACACAATCTACCGTGCTCGTGTAGTTGCCGCACTGTGGGAGCGATGGTTGGTGGGCATATGGGGGTAATTGGTGCGCAGTGCGTCGTCGTCTGCGCCGTTCAGGTGTTCACTTCTATGCGCACCACGTAGTGCTGTGCTGTGTCAGGTGTGAGTAAGATAAGATGATTGCTTAAGGCCGCATCTGCGTCCTGTAGTCGCCTAGCGTATCCTTCACCTAGAGCACCGGGACCATTTGCGGCGAATGTCATTTCTTAGGCACTGTGGGCGCTGGCAACGGCACTGTGCATAGGGTACGCACTGAATGCACGCCTGCCGTGGCTTGTCAGGTGTGGTCTTGGCGCGCGGAAAGTCGTTGCCGCAATGCACGCCGCCGGGGTGCGGCGGCTGGTGAACCTCTCGTCGATGGGCATCGGGGACGACTATCTGCCGACATCGGGGATGAAGATTTTCTGGGCGGCATTCCTGCGGCTCGCGATCCCTAGCGCTCGCAAGGATCTATACGAAATGGAGGAGGCCGTGACGACCAGTGGGCTCGACTTTCTGCAGGTTCGCGCCATGGGCGTGACGCCAGAGGAGCCACCGCGCGGCGCGTGGGCCGTGCTGGAGCGCCGCGGACAGGGCGGCCTGCAGATGATGACGTCGAAAGAGGATGTCGCAGCATATTTGCTTCAGGAAGCGGTGCTGCCAACGCGCTCCAGCGTCAGTGTGACGATGGGCTACTCCAAACGTAAAACTTAGTGTGAGCAGTCACTCCGCGTTACAGGGGTACATAGATGACAGAATCTAATGGATCATAGCCTCATACTTGCCAGTATATCTGTACACACACTTCCACATGGATGCACTTCGGCATGCAAGAGAAGACACCCCAACAGCTGAGATAACAACTCAACTGTGAACTGTTGATTGTGGGACATGATTTGGTAGATGAATGCACGTACTGTATGATACTCCATGCCTCAGAGTTGTCGACAGATTATGTTGCTGCAAGTTTCGAAACTCGTGCTAGAAGTAGCTCATTTTAGTCAGTCACTCAGTCATTACAGACGTCCTATCATGGCCGTACTCTGTGTTGTCCTAGTACCAGCCCATTTGCGGAATCTTATGCACTAATAACCTCCTGGTCCTGTAGTTGGTGTACTCTACTAGGCCATTGGCAATTTGGAAACCCCACTAACCCAGTCCGGGTTGTCCATACCCGTTACATGATAAGCATGCTCTGTGGTTGAAACAGACAGCAAGGGGTCACAGTAGTACGCACTGCTTTGTTGTTTTGGATGCTTCGAAGGTTGGGCACACCATACAGTGCTGACCAGTCATCGCAGGTTGTGGAGCGCATTTTTGTATTCAGTAAATGTTTTGCATGAAGCAGCGCTGCGGGCCCCCGAGACACCAGCACTGTTGCTGGCGCGTAGAAATGACAATCGTTGAAGAGTTCAGCATGGATTATAGATCTTACAAAATTGGTGGAACACGTAGTAACACATCCAGCTTGTGGAGATTACTCAGGTCCATGGGGCCGGGCAGCGCGCAGAAAGGTGCACAGCTGCCGTGCTTCCAGTAGGTAGACTGCACCAAAGGCAACCAAACGTGACAGCGCTGCTGCCAGTACACACAGGTGTAGCACGCGGACCTGCTCATCAAACGAGTCGTCCGTAAGGCCACCAGCCTTGAGGTAAAGGATATAGTTGTACGCAATCGTGCCAATGACGCTGACGGCAGCTGAGGGCAGTGCAGCTGCTACCACAGGAAGGAAAAGCACAGCGTCGTAGCTCTGCATGAGCAGCACCATTGCCGGAGCGGCGAACCGCTGCAAAGTGCTAGCTTGAGGATCTTTGAAGCTGGCCATGGCTAGAGCCAGCAACCAGAGGTAGGCTTGTGCCGCCAGGTCAACAGCGCTCAGCCTGGAGCGGCTGATAAGGTACTGGTGTGCCGCTGCGCAGTGCATGACTGCCCAGGCGCACAGTGGCAAGCACGCCAGGACGTATCCGCTGTGCTGATGCCGGAGTGACCGCACCACTGGCATAGCCATGAGCAACACGCGTAAGCATGCCCTGGGTGCACAGCTGCCCTGGCCACTCACTGAGCGGTGGTAGTTTGCTTCAGCCTCTGGATCAAGGCACGTCAGGTTCCAGGCAACTTGGCCTGGCCAGCTCCTGGTACGATGCAACCGGGGAGTGGGCCGCATCAGAATCACTGCATTTCGATACAACATATTCACCATTGTCTACTGTGTCTGCAGAGTGATTTACTGATTTGAGGAAAGACAACACATGGAAAGGTTGGAATGTCACGTAGCTGTTTGTGAGATTCAGTGATCAGTAATCATCAGCTAATATTGATGTGCATGTCGAACCCTAGAAACCAGGAACCCTTTCAGGACGAGGCGCGCCGGGGGGGGGGGGGGGGGGGGGTGTTGCTCGGCGGGCAAACCGATACTACTTACTGCACGTTGATAACGACTACCCTTACGTTACTCGTACCAGCACTACCAACACCTGCTGTACCGTACCCGGGTAGCAGTAAATACCCTGTATGTTTTATGTAGTCGCTACTACAGTAAAATCCTCGAGCAGTACATAATATAGTAAATATTGTATTAAGAAAACTCGTACCGCCTTCTGCTCCTAGCTCATGTAAATATTAAGAAAACTCGTACCACATCGGCGGACTATAGTCGCTACTGTAGTAGGGTGCTGGGGGCGGTCGGTACCGGGCGGTCGCTACCCATGGTAGTACGGCCGTATTACATCTCTGCTATTAAGTAGGATCCGTGCTATCCGTGCTGTGATGCTATTATATCTGTGAAAGGACCCTGGCCAAGAACTCGGACTCTATACAGCAGGCCGGCGGCGGGGGCACGAGCCCGTCTGCTAGTACCCGTACCAGGGGCGGGCCACAGCTGCTTGCGTTGACCGTTAATCCTTAATAGATGAAACATAGCGACATACTATAACCTAGCGACTCCATATATATACTCTGTTGCTAGCTCATGTAAGTAATTGTATCCCATCTCGAACTTCTCTAGAGATGGATTTGTTACCAGCAATTTATTTGTAATTCACACCAGCACCAGGCTCAAGCCGCGATGAGTACAGGTATTTGCATATTCGTGGCACTACTCGTAGGTCGCCGGTACGTATAATTTTCTTGGTTACAGGGAGCGTCCAGAGTAGCGACTAGAATGCACTACGGAAAGTATTAATGGGAAGGTTATCATTAATTGCTGCTCAGTAGTTAATAATTATTTAATTATTTATCATTATTAATTTCACCAGTAATTGCAATAATAAGCAATTAATGATCAGTAATTAATAATTGTAGTATTTACAGAAGTACCTGGTTTAATTACTTTCCACGGATGAGGATTACAGCAAATGATGCGACATCAACAGCAGCACCATCAGGTGTATGAGATGCATATAGTCGCTAGTCGCTAGTCGCTAGAGAGAATATGATAGCGACTCGAGAGTCGCTACCTGGTACCCTCGCTACGATCAGTCATCCTCAGCAGCTATATTTTTTGCGCTACAGGATTGCCAGTAGTTACCACTCCTACCTCTATTTTACCGATGATGATAGCCGCTACATAACATGGCTATATATCTGTAGGAGCTACAGGGTACGAGAAAGCGGTACTTCTCGTACCAGAAGGCAGTATACGGTACTTCTCATCGTACCATGTAGCAGCGCAGTAGGGGTACAATAAGGATTAGTAGTATGGTAGTACCGATCATTACCTACGATCCCGTCCTAATATACTGGTACGATGACTAAGTGAGTCACCGCGTCACCGTCAACATTATTGTCGTCGGGCGGCATGGTGGAGCGCGTGTCCTCCATCAACGTGCCTGCCGAAGCTGGTGCGTCCAAGTGCTAATATCCACTGTGCGTGTGTGTGTGTGTGGGGGGGGGGGGGGGGGGGGGGGGGGGGGGGGGGGGACTCTTAGCGAGATTGCGCACTTGATGACGGCCTGAAACTTGAACTCGCAGACGTTGAGCGTCAGGAGAGTCACGCCGAGGATGGCCCACGGCACGAGCTGCGCGGCCGAGAGAACCTCATCAGGCGAATGAAGAGCCGCCGTGCACCAGGCGCACCACAGTACGCCCAGCACTGGGATCCATGGGTGCCGTTCCAGGACGCGATCGCACTCAGATATACACCAACGATTCAGAAAAATCACCAGACCCGGACGCGGCGCCGTCTCTGGTCGCATGACGGCGGTGGCGTGCAGGGCGCCTTTTGCCGCCGGGACTCGCACCAGCGGGCTCAGCACTGGCGATTCAACACTGTATGTCTCCGACAAACCTCGCCAAATGTGATCACGTCTGATAAACTCTAACTGAGAGTGTATCGCCCTGCACCAGGCACATATGCGACGCTGTGCTGAGACGCGGGGAGCAAGGACGAGCACGTTCCGCTGATGCGAGAGAGTTTTTCTTCTAGCCAGCAACTTCGTATGCTTGCTTGAGTCTTCGGTGTGTCGGGCTAGCAGAAAGTGTCGGCAGCAAAGGCTCTGGCGGTGGTGAACGGGCAGGTTGGCAGGACAACAGTTTTCGTCGATCTTGCTTACGACGGTACCTGTTCCTGTATTCGGGTGCGGAGCAGAGGCAGATGCAATGGTATTATCGACAATAAATCGCCGCCCTACTTCTTGCTGTATTAGGTAGGTACCCGTACACGTTCCCGTACCGATACATGTAATCCTTACTAAGGATTACAGGCGTGAAAGTAAAAGTAAAGTACTGTACAGTTAAGTTCGCCCCGGGACGTCGTTGGCGGAAGCCGTCCCAGCACTTGACCTCTTGCGCCAACTGCAGCCATAGGTCTGGCATAGCCCGTACGGGTAGACCATTGCCTCATTCGAACCCCGAAGGGCTATTGCATCAACCGGGGAAACGCCGGGACGAAATGCCGAAAATGCATCGGCCAGGATTCGATACCCGGACCTCTCGCGTACGAGACGACCGCTCAACCGAGCGGACAAGGGATGTACCTTGTTCGTGAAAGTACGCTTTTCCGATGTAATTTCCTTCTTTAGCTGCCCCCCCCCCCCCCCCCTGATTTTGCGGCAAGCGCACTTTGTTCGTCAGGGAAGTTCAGTGTTGTGTAAAATACTGTTTTGTGTCATTTACGCAGGTTTTCCTCTGTTAATACCTCCTGCGCATTGCTGAAAGTGTTGTAGGAGTGCAGTGAGTGCACTGAGAACAAGCCGTATATGGTGCCGAACATGTACACCACAATTACAGCTTGCTGAGGCTACGCCCTTAACCCTCCCGGCCTCACAGCCTATTGTCTTCTTATTGCTCGCTGCTCGCTATCACTGCTCTCTCGCTGTCACTGTCACTCTGCCTAATGTCCAACAGCTCTTGCTCCCTGTGCATCCGGTTTGCCTCCCTCTTGTCGCCATGTCGTTGCTGCAACTCATGGTGCTTCTACTCAGTCAGCTCGATCTCCATCGCCTCCTCCTGGTCGATGTCGATCACCTCCTCCTTTTCCCCGGCCGGCTCTGGCTAATGTTGCTTGTCATCCTGCTTGCTCTTCCTTGCGTCTGCTGCCTTGCGCGCCTCCTTGCGTCCCAGCTGCTCGAAGAGCTTCTTGTTATCGGCCTTGCCGCCACGCACCAGCTCCTTCGCTCCTTGTTCCCGGCAGGTGGGGCACACTGGTAGAACGATGTGGAAAACATGCACCGGCTCCTCGTCCACAATGCCATCGTCGTGGTTGGCGTTGCCACAGTAAGCACACATATTCGGGTCGTGCCACTCGCTGGGCTCGTCAGCGTAGTAGTCCACCTCCACTGGCTGGCTGCAATCGTTGTTGCTGTAGGAGAAGAAGTAGAGATGTGTGAGGGGATTGTCAGCTTCCGAGCTCGGCAGCCTTACCGAGGGGGCGTCGTCCCACTTGACTACTGAGACGCTGATCATGCGGACTTGTGGCAGCGGGGGGCGCCGAGATGGCCCCGCCTCGTCCGCCATCGCTGCTGTCCTCCATCGCGGGGCAGGGAGGGTGCTTGGGGCTGTTGGGCGGTGGATAAAGTGGGAGTGACGGTTGCTGTTGCGGGCCGCATAGTTAATGATAGCGTGCCAAGCAGCGCGGAAGGGCGCGCGTGGTCGCGCGCTTACTCATCTGCGGTTGTTAGCTCGCGTTTTATGTACTGTTTCGGTTCCCCGAAGAAAGTTCCATGAGCAAATAAGTCCCCCCCCTTCCCCCCCTCCGAATTTTCGGGAAATTGGCAGCTAAACCAGGAAATCAAGTCGGAAGAGCCAGTTCCGCTATTGTTTCGTCTTCATCTGACCTCTTGCAGGCATAGCTATACCGTAGTAGCAGGTTCACATTCAAAGTGCAGTTCATATACGGCTGCCAAGCATATGTCAAATTGCCGGAAGGGGGGGCAGCCGCAAACTAGACTGCAAAGCAATCAAGCGAATGCGTCATGGTAGGCTGCGCTGAGTTGTCATAGGGTTACGGAATTTATAACCCGAGAACGGGCAGACTCACTGTCACCATGCATGTCGAATTTAACAAAGCCCTATCTGGCTTCGAAAGGGACTCACCAACGCAGTCCGCCATCATGGTGGAGGATCCGCCACACGTGACACAGCGCCCACCGGGCTGAGTGATGACCTGCACGACCGCCTACATGACAGCATCTCATATAACACCATCATGATACTACCTGCCGCAGACCCAGTGGCAATCATTAGAAGCTCACGATGCCGCAAACCCCCGGATCGCCTCATAGCATGCATGGCTCAGACCAGCATCTGCTGTGGCATGCAAGCAGCAGACATGTTGCCAGACATGGTGGGCAAGCCACCGAATTTATCACCCGCTCCGTTAAATAATACGCAGGACAGCGGCATGCAAGGGCGGCCCCGTGCTCGCAATCCCGTGGCCATGATGGCCCAGGCTGCACAGAATTCCGCCCTACTGGACACACCTCCGGGAGCCAAGGGATGCATAATCCGTCACTCCGCTGATACACTAGTCGCATTTCTGTCTGCTAAGGGCATTCAAATACCTAAAACCCTCAAGCAGACACTTGCCGACCCACAGCATGCAGAAGGATGGAACGGATCCATCCAAGTGGAATATGACCAGCTTACCGCTAACTGCACATGGCATTTGATTCCATGGCCAGACGGGGCAAATGTTATCCCATGCATATGGGTATTCAATGTCAAAGCTGACGAAAATGGGGAACTGGAAAAATACAAGGCCAGACTGTGGCATGTTATCCCATGCATGTGGGTATTCAATGTCAAAGCTGACGAAAATGGGGAACTGGAAAAAACAAGGCCAGACTGTGGCATGCGGCAACGGGAATGTGGGGCATGATTTTTCGGAGGTGTCCCCACCGGTGATCAGAATATCCAGCCTTCGCGTGTTTTTCGTCATCGTGGCTGCCAAACGCCTCTATCAGACAGTTGGACACGGTGGCAGCCTACCTCAATGCGGAAATATCCCTGCAGGGGAGAAGGGGTACATGCGTCAGCCAGATGGTTTGATTCAACGAAGACACATGCAGAGTATGTCAGCTACACTAATAATGCATATACGGTCTTCGCCAATCGGGCAAGCACTGGAATGACATGATCGCCCGCTGGCTGAAGGATAATGGCTGGGTACAATCCAAGGCCGATGTTGCTTCATATGCATCGCGAAGAACGTGTATGGCATCATCGGGCGGCCTACATGTGGATGACATGCCCCTGGCTGGCATCTCTGAGGCGTGGCTGGATGTGTTTGTTACCCACATCAAACAACGGTGTTCACGATCAAACAGCAACCGCAGCTGTGGATTCTAGGCATGGGAGTGGATTACGACATAGACCTCAGCAAAATCGCTCTGTTGCAGACAGGCTACATCGATCGGATAGTAGACAGATTCGGCATGACGGCATGCAACGAAACCGCAATTGCCATGGACAAAAACTACACCAACCATCTGCCATCATTAGCCCCGCCCTCCCCAGCATTGGATGCACCAGACAGTCTTCTACAAGCAGATGCTCGGATCGCTAATAGACTTAGCCACGTGCACACGGCCAGACATCAGCATGGCACTCGGCATACTTGGCAGCGTGCATGGGGCACATGACGGATGCACATGACGGCCCTTAAACGGATACTCCGGTACCTGAAAGGCACCATGGGCCGTGGGCTCACATCGGGCGCAGCCTCCGATATGATTGCCTCCATTGATCGGACATGTTGATGCTGACTACGCAAATGATCCAGTCCAACGCAGATCCCGGTTCGGCTTTGTATACTCACTGATGGGTGATTTTGAGGCATGCAACTGGAAAACGACTCTGCAGCCATGCATTGCGGTATCCACCTGCAAGGCAGAATATATGGCTCTCTGCATGGCCCTCAAAGACGGCATTCACTTGCGGCTGTTGGTGGAACAACTGCTGGGGCGCTGCACAGAGGAACCCTTGCTGCTACTGGAGGACAATCAGTCAGCTATTAGCCTCGCAAACAACATCATCATTAGTGACAGAACGAAACACATTGTAAAGTACCACTTCCTCAAGGACCACGTGCAGGCGGACACCGTGCAAATGGCGTACGTGGCCACAGACGACAATGTGGCTGACATGCCGACGAAACCGCTGCCGGCCCCGGCACTGGCAAAACATGCAAGGACTGCCATGGGCAGGAACATGAATTGAGAGGACGTCAGATGCCTAGATGTTTTTACATTGCAACAATATTACATTTCTCGTATTGCAGCAAGGGGGGGGGGGGGGGGGGGGGGTTGATGGCAGATTCGCAATGCAACTATAGTAGTACCACTGATTAGATTGCTTACATAGACTAGCTATTCTAATATATGCGCTCTACGCGCGCTTGAGCCTCAATAGCGCGCTGCGCGCGCCTGAGCTCGGAATTGGGGGCACGCAGTAGTGGAGCTCGGAGCTCGGAGCACGCAGTAGCGGAGCTCGGAGCACGAAGTAGTGAAGCTCGGAGCTCGGAGCTCGGAGCACCCAGTAGTGCAGGTCGGAGGTCGAAGCTGGGGGCACACGAATCGCGGATCGCCTCTGCATGTAATCACTTCTTTCTTTCCAGCAACTCATCGCCTCGCCCTCTGCCTCTGCACCAACGCACACACGAGAGTCGACGTCGAATTCCGCGCTCTACACTCCTGGCCACGAGGTGAGCAAGCGCTACCGGGCGGTTGAGACAACGCAACCATGCGAACGGGCTGCGGGAGGTGCGAGTGCCCGCCGTAAGGGTCCGCATCAAGGTTGACGGTAGTAGACGTAAATATCAATGAGAATCGTAACTAAATTAAACCGCTAATTATCGACAATACTATCAATTAATTCCCACATTATTGCTAGCGATGCATCATTTTTTTGCTGCGATTGAGCTCAATCATAGGATAATAATTCATCGACTCTCGATGCGGAGCCTTCACAATCCGAGGGCGCTGTCTCGTCGGCCTCGTCGCGCCACCAAGGCGTTCGGCTCGGCCGCGTTGACAAGGTCACGAGGGCAGCAGGCGGGCCGTCACGGGCAAGAGTCACGGCGCTAGTTGCTGGAAATTGATGGTGCGCGTGGTTGGAGAAACTGGAGGGCATGTAGGAACATGATGCATGTTTTTAAATGTGCAGACTTGGGTACGGGCGTTCCAACAGCGTTAGGAGCGTTGCTGGGCTGAAGTCAGCTTTCGGGGGGGGGCATCGACGTATACAGCTGGCGCAGGGTAGGGGCTACTCAGCTCCTGATGCAGCAGCCCCCCCGGAAGGCTCTTGCCAGTAGCCACTTCGACGCTTTGCTGGTCAGGTGACACAAACCCGACAGCAGTAAAAGATATGCAATGAGGAGGGGGGGGTCCTTCCGTCGAAGGCGGCCTCCAATTGAAACCTGGTTTGTGTATGCATGCCTCATTCCACCATTCTACTGACCTCCGTGTAACCGACCTGATTCGACCGCCGAGAGGATGAGCCCCCTCGCTCACCGCCTCTCCTCCTTGCAGACTCTCTCCAGGCGCGCACCCACTACTAACAGCTGTTGTCACCGCTTGGGCGGCAGTCCCAACCAGTACAATGCGCCAGTCACTCACTCCTCCGCTTCCCGTCCGCGAGATGACGCCTACGGCGCGGAGGCTGCCCCGGGTACTAGCCGGAGTTTCGGCTCCTCCTGCAGGCGCGCGGGGCGTGCGGCACAGCAGCGCAAGCCGCATTGATTTCGTCAGTGGCATTCGACACATCAGGCGGCATCATCCCATCATGAGCTTTGGGGCGCTCATGGCCCAGTATATATGGCTCTACAGTTGGGCGAAACCGACACGTAAACGCTCGTGCGCGCATGCCGGCATAGGCACACACGGCAGTCGCCGCCTCACCACTCTTCGGTCAGCGACTTGGCCATTCGATTTGGCATGAGGGTGGTGCCGATCGGCAGGTTGGTCATTGGCGACACCGCGCGGTGGCGCAGGTGCTCCTGGATCATCGCCCGCTCGTACGTCCAGCCATCCTCCGCCAGCACGGGATCCTCCATCAGGTCCATGCTCAGCGGGCACGTCAGCCACTCCTCCATGTTCAGCGCTGCCGGGCCGGAGGACGTCGCGGACATGGAGCTGCCCTGGTTAGCCGGCACGGCGTCCTTGAACTCCGACAGCTGCTCCACCACTGCCTCCAGGGTAGGCCTGAGGGCGCAGCACGGTCAGCGCAGTCCACAGCCGCCAGCGCATGGCACAAGCAGCCCATGCGGCCTGAGGGGCCTCTCGAGCGGGTGCTATGGGAGCAACAGCATCTGCACAACTCACCTGCGGTGGTGCTGGGAATGCACGCATTGCAACGCGAGGCCCATAATGCGGGTGGCCTTCTCCATGTTCCAGCTCCCGGCTCCAGGCCGGCGGTCCAGCATGTCCATTTCGTCGCCATCGGCCCGTGCGTCCACCATCTCGCTCACCACGCCAGTGGCGTCCCTGCCATGCCAGACACCGACAGTTCAGCCACATACATGTCATCTGCTTGCGCCCCACTACCCAGCAAGCCACGACATCTTGGCTGCCTGCGGCTATTGTATGGATGCGGGGATGGATGCGGGGATGGATGGTCAAGGGCGGCTCACGTGCGGCCCAACAGCACCAGCAGGAGGGTCACGCCCACACTGTACACGTCGCTGGCGGCGCGGTACACTCCGGTGTTGAGGTACTGCAGGTCGATGAAGCCCAAGCTGCCCACCACACTGCTGTGCGTGGAGAGCCGCGAGCCGCCCAGCGGCGCCTCCTTGGCCAGCCCCACATCGCCCAGCTTGGCCATGCCGCTCTGGGACAGCAGGATGTTGGAGGGCTTGAAGTCGCGGTGCATAATGGCGGGGGAGCTGTTGTGCAGGAAGAGCAGCCCCACGCATGCGTCGTACATCATGCGCAGCCGGACGTTCCACGCCACGTCGCCTTCCCTCAGCCGGTCCTCCAGGGTGCCGCCTGCGTGGTGATGGTGGCAGGAAAGGGGGGGGGGGGGGGGGGGGGGTGCACGTTTGGCCCAGCTCGCACTGGCGATTTCCACAGGCTCGGCTCCATGCAGCATCAGCCGTGAGGCTCCATGGGGCGGACTCCATGCCATGCTCCCACTGCGAGGTGCCCCAAGACTCCGAAACAGGACGGTACGCTTGCTGCACTGTGTTCAGATCCCGGCTAGGGTGTCATGGAGGCGAAGGTGGGGGGAAAGGGGGGGGGGGGGGGGGGCGGGGGGGGGGGCGCACCCTCCAGCAGCTCCATCACCATCGCGTGCCGCTCCTCACACGCTGCGTAGATCGCCACGATGTGGCGGTGCCGCAGCCGCGCCAGCAGCTCCACCTCCGTGCGGTACTCTGGCCGCCCCTGCAGCCCCTCCTCGTTCAGCATCTTGATGGCCACCGGCGAGCCGTCCAGTGTGCCGCGGAAGACGCTGCCAAAGCCGCCGCTGCCGAGAGCATGCGGGGCGGTCCCCAGGGCGGCCTCCAGCTGCGCCGAGCTGATGCGTCGCAGGCTGGCGGCCTGGCGATGAGAGCCTGGAGAGATGTTTGGGGGGGGGGGGGGGGGGTGTCTTAGCCGTGCTCGTCCACAGGACGGTCAGGTGCTCTAGGCGCACTCTAGGCACTGTATGCCGGTTGTTCCTTTTCCGCCTGCCCTCATGTTCCTCCCACTCCAGGGCATCTACTTGAAAGCATCTACCTCACGCCCCAATTTGTGGCTTATCAGGGACTGAGTCACCTTCACCGTGGACATTCAAGATTGACGAAGATAGTACATTAATAAGCCACCAGAGAGATGTATTTTAGAAGTATGGCGAGTCACCTAAATGTACTCCATTCAACGACATCCATCATGTCCCGGAGGCAGCGCAGCCCCACCATCATACCCGGCCCAGTGATGCAGCGTCCCCAGCCACCAGTGCTTGACTGGTCATCAATTAGACATCCTTATGGAGAAAGCAAGGTTTGGGCCGCCACCCCGATTCCCACCGGTTATCCACAAACATCCAACCAGATTTGATTAGCGTTGATGGGGCTGCCCGGCCTCGTTGATATGAGAAGTGAGCATGGCAAGGCCCCCATGGCAGGGTTGGGATGAGCACCCTAGAGGAGCAAGAGCGAGGGGGCGCGCACCAGGCTGAAGAGGGCGCATTGCCTGCCCGGGGCGGTCATCAGCAGTGGCGTCAGCTACATCGGCGGGTATACTGGACACCACGGTGCTGCTATTGTCAAGGGTGTCAATGCCCTCGTTGGGCTCGCCATGGAGTGCTGTGTAGCTTGTTGCCTGTAATCTCGCCGCAGCATTGCCTACACTCCCACCAGGCCAGGGGGGCGCTGTTGGCTGCAGGGGGGTGGTCTGACCGGGGCTTGAGCTGGACCACGCCACACGGGCGCAAGTCGTGGGACCCGCATCCGTGTCGTCGGGAGGCGTCTGAGGGGTGGCGCTGGGCCCTCTGAGCCGGCGATGATGTCTCAAGATCAGGGCGGTTGCGATGGCGGCCAAAACTGCTGCGCCTGCCACGGCGCCTCCGATGACAGCGTGGGGCACTGGTGGTGGCGGAGACTGTTGCAGTGTAGGTGGCGGCGATGATGGTGGCGGTGGTGGAGACTGTTGTGGCGTAGGTGGCGGCGATGATGGTGGCGGCGGCGACTGTTGTGGTGTAGGCGGCGGCGATGATGGTGGTGGCGGCGGAGACTGTTTTGGTGTAGGTGGCGGCGATGATGGTGGCGGCGGCAGAGACTGTTGTGGTGTAGGTGGCGGCGGTGATGGTGGTGGTGGAGACCGTGGTGGTGTAGGTGGCGGCGGTGATGGTGGAGACTGTTGTGGTGTAGGTGGCGGCGGCGATGGTGGTGGTGGAGACTGTTGTGGCCGGGGTGGCGGCGATGGAGGTGGTGGTGGAGACTGTTTTGGTGTAGGTGGCGGCGGTGATGGTGGTGGCGGAGACCGTTGTGGTGTAGGTGGCGGCGATGATGGTGGTGGTGGAGACTGTGGCGGTGTAGGTGGCGGTGATGGTGGTGGTGGCGGCAATGGTGGCGGCCTGCGTGCCGACCACTTCATTGTGAGGCAGAATAGAGAAATGGAGCGCACCATAGCTCACTGAGGGCCGCCGCCTCACTGTCAATCACTGCCTAACCAAGGCACTGCAGGACCCGCGATAGCGGGGGACGGATTTGGGGGCTTGCCTTGACTTCTGCGTGGGGAGGGTGCGGGCGCCTCCGTAGTAGCCCCCGGTGGAGAGGAAGTTGTTGGACACGTCTCTGCATGCAGCAGGTCAGTTACACGACCATCGTCGCCATGTGGTTTGTGGGCAGGGAATGACGCCATTGCAGGCCAAACGTGCAGAGCTAAAGGCCAACCGGTCGCGCATGCGTCTCCGCTGCAGCTCTGTACGACCACAACCAGCCAAGCAAACCCCCTCTCGGGTCAGCAAGCAAGGGGGGAAGGAGGACGAGGGGGGGGGGGGGGGGGGGGGGCTCACAGCTCGGTCAGCCCCGTCAGCGAGCTCAGCTGCGGAGGCACCGTGCCTGTCAGCTGATTGTCGCTAAGGCTCCTGCAGGGGCAGTGCCACCGTTATTCCCTACCCCCCCCCTCACCCCCTCTCCCTCCCAACCCAACCGCTCGCTCCTCCACGTCCCCGCTGCAGGTCTCTATGACACAATGCAGCGAAGCAACTCTGCAGGTCTGTACGACCACGAGCTCTGTGCAGCCAAGCAACCCCCTTCCCGGGTCAGTAAGCAAAGGGGGAAGGAGGGGGGGGGGGGGGGGGGGCTCACAGATAGTCAAGCCCAGTCAGGGCGCTCAGCTGCGGAGGCACCGTGCCGGTCAGCTGACTGTTGGAGAGGTCCCTGCAGGGGCAGTGTCGCCGTTATTCCCCACCCCCGCTCACCTCCTCTCCCACCCGACCCAACCGCTCGCTCCTCCACGCCCCCGCTGCAGGTCTGTGCGACCACAACGCAGCCGAGCAACCCCCTTCCCGGGTCAGCAACCTAAGGGGGGAAGGGGGGGGGGGGGGGGGGGCTCACAGGTAGTTCAGCCCAGTCAGGGCGCTCAGCTGCGGAGGCACCGTGCCGGTCAGCTGACTGTTGAAGAGGTACCTGCAGGGGCAGTGTCGCCGTTATTCCCCACCCCCGCTCACCTCCTCTCCCACCCGACCCAACCGCTCGCTCCTCCACGCCCCCGCTGCAGGTCTGTACGACGACAACGCAGCCAAGCCACTCCCTTCCCGGGTCAGCAAGCAAGGTGGAGAGGGGGGGGGGGGGGGGGGCTCACAGGTAGTTCAGCCTCGTCAGGGCGCTCAGCTGCAGAGGCACTGTGCCGGTCAGCTGATTGTTGTCGAGGAGCCTGCAGGGGCAGTGTCGCCGTTATTCCCCACCCCCCCCGCTCACCCCCTCTCCCACCCAACCCAACCGCTCGCTGCTCCACGTCCCCGCTGCAGCTCTGTGCGACCACAACGCAGCCAACCAACTCCCTTCCCGGGTCAGCAAGCAAGGGGGGAAGGAGGGAGGGGGGGGGGGGGGGGGGGGGCTCACAGGTAGCCAAGCCCAGTCAGCGTGCTCAGCTGCGGAGGTACCGTGCAGGTCAGCTGATTGTCGTGGAGGCCCCTGCAGGGGCAGTGTCACCGTTATTCCCCACCCCCGCTCACCCCCTGCCCTACCCAACCCAACCGCTCGCTCCTCCACGTCCCCGCTGCAGCTCTGTACGACCAAAACGCAGCCAAGCTACTCCCTTCCCGGGTCAGCAAGCAAGCGGGGGAAGGAGGGGGGGGGGGGGGGGGGGGGGCTCACAGGCCCCACAGCCAAGTCAGCGTGCTCAGCTGCGGAGGCACCGTGCCGGTCAGCTGATTGTCGTCGAGCCTCCTGCAGGGGCAGTGTCACCGTTATTCCCCACCCCCCCGCTCACCCCCTCTCCCACCCAACCCAACCGCTCGCTGCTCCACGTCCCCGCTGCAGCTCTGTGCGACCACACCGCAGCCACGCAACCCCCTTCCCGGGTCAGCAAGCAAGGTGGAGAGGGGGGAAGGGGGGGGGGGGGGGGGCTCACAGGTCGCTCAGCTCCGTCAGCGTGCTCAGCTGCGGAGGCACCGTGCCATTCAGCTGATTATTGTTGAGCCACCTGCAGGGGCAGTGTCACCGTTATTCCCCAGCCCTGGTCACCTCCTCTCCCACCCAACCCAACCGCTCGCTCCTCCACGTCCCAGCTGCAGCTCGGTACGACCACACCGCAGCCAAGCAACCCCCTTCCCGGGTCAGCAAGCTAGAGAAGGGGGGAAGGAGGAGGGGGGGGGGGGGGGGGGCTCACAGGTAGCCAAGCCCAGTCAGCGTGCTCAGCTGCGGAGGTACCGTGCCGGTCAGCTGATTGTCGTGGAGCCTCCTGCAGGGGCAGTGTCACCGTTAATCCCCACCCCGCTCACCCCCTCTCCTACCCAACCCAACCGCTCGCTCCTCCACGTCCCAGCTGCAGCTCTGTGCGACCACAACGCAGCCAAGCTACTCCCTTCCCGGGTCAGCAAGCAAGGCAGGGGGGGGGGGCGGGGGGGCGGGGGGGCTCACAGGTAGTTCAGCCCAGTCAGCGTGCTCAGCTGCGGAGGCACCGTGCCGGTCAGCTGATTGCTGTAGAGGCTCCTGCAGGGGCAGTGTCACCGTTATTCCCCGCTCACCCCCTCTCCTACCCAACCCACCCGCTCGCTCCTCCACGTCCCCGCTGCAGCTCTGTACGGCCACAACGCAGCCAAGCTACCCCCTTCCCGGGTCAGCAAGCAAGGGGGAAGGGGGGAATGGGTCTTGCCATTGTCGCCGTCTCTCAGATACGCAGTGTGTCAACCCACCACGCCACCCACCACCACCACCAACACCACCATCGATTAAGCGTCCTAACCAAGCCCATTCTCGCCCAAATCATACGGGAGTTCAGAGACTTACACGGAGCTTACTCGGCCCGCCTCGTCGCAGGACACGCCCGCCCAATCCTCACAATGATTGGCGTTGTAGATCCAGGAGGAAATGCTGCTCCCAGTGGGCGGATCGCTCTGCTGCTCGCGCACCGCCCACAATGCATCCTTCTCTGCTGGGACACGGCACAGTGCGCTGCGGCATTAGACCTAGTACCAGCACCGCCGAAAGAGCTGGAAAGAGCGGCCCAGGAAAAGAAAAGTCCGCGTGCGGAGGCAGCGACATGATGCGGATGGGGCGACCCCTCCTCCCCCCACCCCTTGCCCACCCCCCCCCCCCCCCCCCCCCCCCGCTAGGTTTGAATACGCATTCCAGTAAAGGGACGGTCATGAACCCAGAAACTCGATTTTAATATAATGTGATCGCACCAGCTACTGTGAACGGTGCGGTCAAAGAATTGCGAAAAGCAATACGGTGTGTCACATGCAGTGCATCCTGTTGGGGAATGCCCAATGGCTGAAGAGCACGGAGTGGCGTTTAATGTTTGCCAGCTGACGACAGCTGCGAGTAGGCGAGTGGAGAGGGCACTCTGCATCCATGTAATCTGCTTGGATTGGTAGGGTTTACAATAACTATAGTCAAACTGTATCACGGAAAGTGACGTGCTCCAGTGAAATCAGCTGCCAGCCCTAAATCTGCCAGGTGACGGAACCAACTGACTGTACTTGTGAGCTCGCCAGCACCCTGGGTAGACCTTGTTTTATGTAAATGCATGCATGTGACACCGCCTGGCCGCCTGGCAGTGGGCCAGGGTACGTGCGGTGGGGACGCCCAGCAGGGCCGCCAGGGGGGGGGGGACTCCATGGAGAAACACCCGATGGATACTCGTCCGATTCTGAGTCGGATAGTAGCGCAAGACAACCAAGCCAAGAAGAAGGTGTCAGAAGGCGGTGTCGAAGGTTGTGCGGCGAGTTGCTCCAATGCAGTCCCTACGCGGCCGACCTAGTGAAAAGCGCCCTGTCGAGGCTTGGTCTGATATTGATGGGGATGGCCATGACGAGGACGGGGGACGAGACCGAGCCGATGGGTCCCCCGCGTTCCTCTTCTACTAGATAAGATTATGGGAAGTTGCGGGAAGCGATTGACGAGGCATGGAAATTACCACAAACCCAGCGGCCACATTGCGGTGCCCCACAGTTTAAGTGGGACGGCCAGCTAGACAAGAATGTATAAGAACCCGTGCCGAACGACGCTTTCTTCTGGGCCTTGTGTGGAAGTTTGGGCTCTGGTAAGACTTTGCTGATGGTCCACCTCATGGGAAACCCGGATTGCTATCGGAAGGTGTTTCTCCACGAAAGTATTCTCACAATATTGTGGGTTACCATAGTAAGCCCACATGATTCCGCGTAAATCATTGCCTTTTGTACCCGGTCGTGCTTCCAATGGGCGGCTTAGTCAACCCCCCCCCCCCCTCCTTGTCTATTCATTTTCCGCTCGCAAGCCAAAGCCCGTTGAGGTCTCTCGTAAGAACCGCTGCCGCCAGATCGTCTCACCGGGGTCTTACACACCTCACGCATTCCGACGTGGCTACAAGGACGGCGACACGTTTTCAGTTGATTACCTGTCCGACAGCAACAAGGGGTTCGGCTACGCAAACTCCCTTCAGGCGTTCAACGGCGGGCCCGGCGGGCGCGGGCCGGTGTCCTCAAAGGGAATCAAGCGTACGTACGGGGCGTAACACGGGGTATGGGGTATCTTAGCTTCGACGTGGGGTATCGATTGCCCATTCCACGAGTCAGCCTGGGTGGCAGACCAGCATATCAGCCTGTACTTCTATCGTTCTGTGTGTGTGTCATAGAAACAGTAGTTCTTGCAGCATTTCATGGCAAGGTTGACACATATTTGTTTTCAATTTGCTCAACTGAGCAGCTAAATACTTCAATCCGCCGGTGGATACCGTCAGAAGGGACATATACATGATATATGAACAAAGTAAGATGGGTTCCAACGCGGAATACGTGCCGCTATGATGGGTATGTGTGAAAACGTGACAAGAGAAGGTGTGTGTGTATGCGTTTTCCGGCACACTGCAGCACGCCCTTCAGTCCACATAGCCAATGTAGCTTTGGACTTCGGACTTTTTCCAACGATATTGTGTGTGACATCAGTTTGATCTATGTATGTCAGCGAGTCAGGGATGGCATGTGCTGGCTGTGATTTTCCTCTTATGGCAACAATCACGCTGTAAAGTATGGGTGCCGTGCTCACATAAACTATCCATCCGACGAAGTAAGTGATGGCTAGGATTCACCCTCCTGATAAGATTGCATGTTTGAGTAGTGGCACAGAGTTGGGCGGTAGTGATGCATTGTCGGGAATTAGAACCGGGCTGTGGTACGAACCTGGGGGCCGGCGGAAACTACGCTCGGAGTCGGACGACATCGGCACATATGTGTTCGACAACCCCTCACGCCAACGGCCATATATCGTCGCCAATACCGTTCGTTTTCTACACGGGTTTGTTGCAACAACTCGATATGGTCGTTGGCTAGCCGGTCTGTTGCGGGGTTCCGGGATCGGCCAACCGTGCTGCCCGCAGGACTGTTCCCGCTATCTGGCGGTGGAGTGATGTACTTTAAACCCATTGCTAGGTTCCAACGGTGGGGGGCCTACGTCCCTAGGTGGGTGATAGTGCGTGAGCTACAACACCACTAAGGTCAGCTGCGACCCTGGTCGAGGCTGTGCTGCCGGGGAGCTTACCCGTCAGGCACGCGACTGGCACGAAGTGCCACAAGGACGGCAGCAGGAGGGCCAGCAGCAGGATGAGCCCGGAGTTGATTCGCGGCGCGGCCTCGAACGCTCGTCGACGGCGGCCACGGGGCGGGTCCGCCGACGCCCGCCCACCGCTGCAGTCGCCGCCCGTGGATGAGTCGCCTCCCCGTGGACCGTGCCAGCAAAGGCGGGCCGCCTCCGCCGCCGCTGGATTCGTCGAGGAGCGGCGACGCGGCCGCCGGTAAGTAGCTCCTGCCTTGTTCACATGTGCATGCGCGGTAGCATCACTGCTGCGCCCGTGTTTGGCGGCAGGGAGGCGGCAGCGGGGCCCTGCACACAGAGCTCGCTGGGCGCAAAGGGGGACGACATCACGCGCAGCGCTGCCCATGTTGGGCGGCAAGGTTGCAATGAGACGGGCAGGCGAAGGTATATGATGAGGCTCGGGAGCAGGGTGTGTGCGGGTGTGTGTTGGCGGGGGGGGTGGGGGGGGCGATGGCGCGGCGGGCGGACGTGAATTCGTGTTCGTGATCGTCCCGCCACCAGTATTAAACCACAATACCGCATTTAAAAGGGGACCCCAACGGCAGGGGTTTCAGGGTGTTTCTTGGAGAACGCATTCTACACGACTTAAATTACGCTTATCTAAATTATCTACATCTTGGAAGATACGGGACTTTTCCCGGAACCAGAATAATCCGGGGGGCGAACGGGGGCCGAAGAAGGGGCGAAGAGGGGCGAAGCGAGAAGGCGGAGAGGGGATTTAATCGGTTGTACTGTGCGTCTGTACTTGTGCGGTATTGGTACAGTACCGCGGTAGTAGTCCAATACCTGTAGTATTAGTACTCCAGTACCTTGTAGTATTAGTAGTCTTTTGCTGGCAACCTTTCACAGTTGACGTTAGTTCTGTTTGTAGTGCGCTTTTGTGAAAGCCCTTATGTAATTAAAAAATTGTAGTATTAGTAGTCGTAGTGATTGTTGGACCCAGGGTACCCCGGTACCCTGAATCCGCTTTTTCTCTGTGAAATCCGCATTTTTCCAGTGAACAACTGGCTGCCGTACATGTGCCTAATTTAGACCCTATGGCAGAATTACGGCACCCAGTTGTTACCAAAGCATGGCACCTAGGCATCTTTGCCAGTTGGCCTTCTTAGACGGAGAGGTGTCCGCCCTAATTGACACCTGGCCGGCTGGTATAAATTGCCAGCCTTGGCTCCTTGTAATTCAGTCAACTGCTTTTCCAGAAATATATTCCGACTCACCCTTTCTCTCTCGTGACAGTGCCACTCAGCCCTCACCACGGCGACAGCGACTACCTATCGTCCATCGCCCACGGCTCATAGCAGCCCTTTGCTTTTCCAGCTTGCACCTTGCTTGCTAGCACTCGACGTGATTCGACGCGTGCACGCCGACTCTCGCCGACTCTTCCCCCATCAGTGACAGTGCCACTCGGCCATCACTTCGACAATCCACTCCGACAGGTTTTTGGGCCCTCTCCTTTGGTTCGACGTCTTGCCCCGTGCTCGACGCCTGCCAGAGGCTTCAACCTGCGTGTATCTCGACCCTCGACAGCTTTCGACGATCGACGGCGACGTGCGACGAGACTTTTCTTCCCACCCGCCCACCCCTACAATTATATACATCTTCCAGGATAAGTGCGCCATCCTTCCACCATGTCTACCAGCATCACCGCCGGCATGATGAACACCCCCCTAGCCAATCTGGCTCAGCAGAGTGCGATCAAGCCGGATCCTGGCGACGCCCCGCCACCGCCTGACTTCCGTGATGATACCAGTTCTGACGACGCCTTCAGCATGGACGAGGCATCAGACAGTGACTCAGGTGACATCCAGCATATCAAGCCAGCTGCAGTGAAGCCAACACTAATACTCGACCTCAAGAACGTCCCCATCTGGGATAACACCATCTCTACGCGGGACAACGCTCAAGCTATCAAGATCGCTCTCGGGAGCGCCGGCTACCTTGACACCACCAAGGGCAAAGGCACCCGTCAGGAACAAATGATCCTTCTGGCAGCCCTTCGCCACGCAACGGCGCATTATCCCATGGCAATGGCCATCGTCAACAGCATCAGCATGGACTCCAGGAAGTGTGGATATGCGGCCTGGACGGCCCTGTTTACTGAACTCCAGGGCTCAGCCATAGAGGAGCGCAGGCGCTTGGAGGAAGAAATCACAGCAGGCCAGCTCCCGAATGAGCCGGTCCAGGGGTACGTTCGCCGCTGCCGGAACCTCTGGAATTTGTTGCGCAAGGCACATGGCCAGTGGACATTCGAGTACGTGGCCATCAACTACCTCATCCCAGGACTTCACCCAGCATACGATCACATTGTCGACGCCATCTCGGCAACCAATGGCAACAAAAGGTTGGCAACCATCATAAGTGCCAGACAGAACATGGAGGCGCGCACGCGCACGCGTCTGCAGCGCGCCCGTTCCCGCACGCCAACCCTCAATTCATGTGACCCCAGGGATCAACTATATGCCACCATGCCCAACATCGTCTGCAGTAGGTGTGACCGTCCAGGCCATGCTCAGCAGCAGTGTTTGGCTAGGCGCCATGCCAACGGCCTGCGTCTGCTGGGTAACACCGCCCCACCCAGCACCATGAACAACCCTAGCTATGGTAACTGTCAGCGCGCGCCTGCGGAGCGTCACGTCAACGACAACTATACCCACAACCTGCGCGACGACTACAACCACCAAAACAGGCCCCAGCGGCAGCAATATTGGCCCATCCAGAGCGACAACGACGACCGGCAGCGCCATCACCAGCCATTTTGCTTCGTCTCCCCGGCCTGACATCACCACTACGGACATCACCCGGCCAACAACGACTCTGACCAGCAGCCGACAGGATGCCAGGAGGCCTACCCGTTAATGGGTGTGTCCTCGTTGGCACCACACCACGGCGGCCTGCCCGTCGTGCTCACCTTCACCACCACCGCCCCAGGAGGGGCAGCCACCGGAGCGCAGGAGGGGCAGGGCGAGGACGACGAGGACGATGAATTTCATGAATCCTTGCACGTCCCCTACTCGAACTCTGACGACAACTTCCAGTTCCCGTTCTCACACCCATGGCGTGCGCGCCATTTCCGCTCTCAACCCATTCCCACCCCAATTCAACCTCTATGCCTCGCTTCACCCGCATTCCCAACCTCAGCGGCACTGGCGGCCCACGACGTTCATACGGGGCAGGGCGCCCTACGTGGAGACCTGCCACCGCCGCTCCCAATACTCACCGCTGCCCCGCTCCTCCATATGCCAAGCTCTTCTTTGGTAATCGAACATCTCTTCTCGCCCTGCCATGGCCCATCGGCATTTGAGGTGGAGGCTGTGGTGGAATACGGGTTCTCCATCCACGCATTCATCGGCGCCGACCCATCAACGGAGGCTCGCACTATGTGGCCACATCACCTACAGGTCATCAGCAACAAATACCCGGGCCGCCTGCCTCCATCAGCATTTCAGGACTGTCATGACGGGACCCCCATGAACATCAACGACATCACTGTCACGGAGCTGGAGCGGCTGCGCCCGTTCACCCTCGTCGTGTCAAGCACACCGTTACAACCATGGTCACCCACGGGCTCACGCCTTGACTGGCAGGACCATCGCTCTCGTGCCTTCGCCTCCGCCATCAATTTCATCCGCTTCTACATGTCTTCTCAGCCCACACCAGTGCGCTATATTGTGCAGACTTTTTAGACGCGCTGGCCTTACCTGAAGCACTCTCCTCACTTGGCGCATGCAACATCGTGCGCGCGGCGTCCTGCGACTCACCGCGACACCCTTCTGTGGACCATTATCACTCAACCGCAGGACATCCATAACAGCGTCGACAACGTCGCCGCCATCAAGCTCGCCGACCCCGGCCCCTTCAGTGGCTACAGCATCTACAACCCGGTTGCCGGGCGCACGACCTCGCCTCTCCCTATGCCGGTCTTTCAGTTCTCCAACGCTGACTATCTGATGGACGAGTTTCAACCCTCGGGCCAGCAGGAGGGACCCCACGCACCGCCACCCATGCTGCCATCAGCGGAGCTTGCTTCGGCACAGGAGGGGCCCCCATCTCCACATCACAACGAGCAGCACCCTCCGCACCATCAGGAGGGGGACGCCACGGCACTGTCGGCTCCTCACACCAGCACACAGGCACAACTACCTTCAACAGTAATGCAACCTATTTTGTCCCGAGGCACGCGGTGCATTGTGGTTAGGTCTAAATTAGGGTTTGGGGGCAGCAGTGGGATTGAAAGCTAATATGAATGCCGGTTGGTTCATTTTGTGCCAAGTCGGGGAAACCAATTCCGTCCAAGCAGGGACAAATCAAAAGAGTGAAGGAAACGGGATGGTTACAAGAAGTTTGCGCCATCGGGGGCTGAAACTCTGTCCAAACTGGGACAAAAAGAAGTGCGGGGGCCGTGATGGCTACAAGTAGTTTGTGCCGTCCGGGGCTGAAACTCAGTCAAAGCCGGGACATAACATATGAGCGGCTAATTTTGCGGAATTGTACTACATATCATCATCTTCGATCACATAATCCCCTCGGCGCTCTGCCGCCTCTTGCCTCCTCTTCTCCGCCGCTGCACGCTCTTCCCGCTCCTCTAACTCGGTCATTGGAAGGCGTAGACCCGGCCACTTCTCGAAGTCATTTGGACGCAGTCTTTGAGTCTCGTCCCATGGCTTCTCTTTGAACCATGCGGTCATCCTGGACTTCATCCCAGCGATTTGCGTCTTCTGGTTGTCAATGAGGATCGTCTTCAAGTTCCTGTGTGTGAACGAGTAGCTATGATCCATGTGGTCCCACCACACGGAAAAGGCCGCAGGGACCTGGAAAAGGCGTGGCAAACCGCACAAGGCGTTAATTTTTTTATGCTGACCCCATTAAGACACTCACCCGGGTTGCACCCCTCACGCACCGCGGTTGTCCCGGTTCCGGCTGTGACGTCGGCGATTGTTGTCCCGTCTGTTGCCGCCATCTTAAGGTGCTTGGCGAAGAGAGCGATAGGCTTTTGGTACTTGTTCACCGTCTGTATGTTCTCGTCCTTCAATTTCGCACTGTCTTTGAAGTGACCCAACAGGATGGATGTAGAGAATCTGGAAAGGCACAACCGGCTTAGCGAGTAGAATATACAAGCCGGCTATTTTCCACGGATCAAATCTCACCTTCGGGGATCATCGAAACGGATGTTGTCAGCTATGATGCTTGGCGGGGGCTTCCTGACGTAGAGGTAGTACTCAGCGTCGTGACGCAGAGAGCTGCCCATCTTCATCCCGCAATCCTTGGCCCAAGTCAGGACGTGATAGATGAGGTCCTCAGCTTGTTTTTGAACGGCTGTGATTGCGGATCCAAGTTGCTGGTCCGAGAGGTGAATGAAGAAATGGCACCCATCGAGAGCAGTGTGGACGTCAGAAGATCCAGTCAGGATATTCAACTGCCTGCGCGGGGGAAAAATCGGGAATGAGATAAATGAAAGCACAGTCATCTACGCACCGGGGTTGTGGGGGTTTGTCTTGCCTGGCGAAAGCAAACACGTCGTTGAAGTCGTCCGTACCCCACGCAGCATCCTTCGAGTCCCATGTGTGCGAACCAGCTCCGAAAAGCGCGTCGGCAATGAAGATTGTTGCCTTTCTGGCACGAACTGCCGACATGGCGTCCGCGACGAATTGTTTTGTCGCGGGAGCCTTAAAGTTCCCCTCCACAATGCAAGCCTTGCAAAGCTCCGTGTCTAACCAGATCTCCTCATCCTTGTCGACCTTTTCGCCCTTGGGCATCACCGGAAGTGCCCTGGCCTGTGTGTATTAGAAAACAGATTCGGGTTAATAGCTCACAACGAAAATTCAGAAGAGCATTGTGGTTGCACAAGATCTTAGTTGCCTTCATCGATATCCACAGCTCATTAGAAACATTCGGAGCGGAAACCGCGATAAGCTCCGGCGCACATGCCAGAAGAGCAAACTCTGTGAAGAAGGAGATGACCAAGTCCGGCATCTGATTCTTGATGCGATACGCCTCACTCCTGATGGTGGTGTCGGTGGCCGCGATATGCTCTCGAACCGGTAGTGGTGTGAGACAATCGGCGGATTTCATGTCCCCCCATCTGGCAGGAGGGGTCAGCAAGACCATCAACGGACCGGATCGATGAGCACCTTTGAACAAATCCTGAAACTTTCTAGGGAAGCCTGTTGGGCCGAGGTCATCAACCTTGGCTCGGAACTTGGTGATGGCGTCAAGGCGAGCGAATTTGGGAGAATGGGTCACTCACCAGGAGTTTGTGCATCGACGTGTCTCCCACGACGGTGTGACCCGCCTCGTTGAGCTTCATAGACATGTAGCGGCAGACTTCCGGCGAGAGGCCGATGTACATCTTAGCCGACGTGAGGTGGATGCCTTTGTTGGCTTTGTAGATTTCCGGGTAGTTTTCTTTCACCATGCGCTTCGCCTCCCGTCTGTGGTTGCCGTCGATGTTGGCTTGAAGCGCGCCGTAGGCGCTAAGAAACTCGATGATGACGTCGATCTCCGGCTTGTAGGAACTTGAATCCGCCAACCTCGGGTTCTCCCCGCCTTCGTCTGCTGCGACTAGCTCCTTGAAGTTGGCCATGGTCTGAGCGAGGGGCTCGTACTCTTTGCGGAACGTTAAGCCTATATTCTTGGCAACCACTGGAAAGGACACTGAGAAATTCTCGGCGGGCAAGGAAGGATTCCTCTGAATAACAAATGCAAGAAATGGATGTCAGTAAGTTGCATTGTGTATTGATTTATATTTGACTACACATATTTGATCCGGTACAACAGGTCGCGATAGGCTTTTACCTTGTAGCTTTGCGCCACCATATTGCAGTCTTGCAGCTTTGGGGAACGGAATTCAAATTCCGGCGGCGGAGCGACGAACTTATCGGATATGAAGCTGAAAATGTGAGGCAGCCCCGTATCCTTGTCGACGACGAGGTTAACTCTGTCGGCGTATAACGTGTTGATGTCGCCACCGTGAGATGTCTTCACCTCTGGATCGGCAATCTCGACTCTGAGGTGGCCGTAAGAGATCCAGTCGACGGCACCGGTGTTGTGGAAGCCATTCAAGGCCGGCGGGACGGCCAACGTGTTGACGTATGGAAGCGCGTTCTTAAAATCCTTGTCAATGTTGGCCAAGTCATTGATGTCAATCTGACCAGACGCGAAACCTGTCAGCGCCTGCGCCAGCACATTGCGCTCGACCAAAGTCCATGCGTAGTAAGACTGGAACCGCGGTTGGAAGCAGAGTGGCGGCTGGATCGCGTGGAGTAGCAACCTCTCAAAGCTGACATCGATCCTTAACTCCTTGTGCACTGTCAAGCGATAAGGTTCAAGACAGATCTGTAGTAACAAGCATAAGAATATTAATACTTATTGAAACACGACATTGACACGAATTCAGACATCATATAAGCTTTACTCACCCCGTAGTTTCCGGCCGAGTCCAGCTCGACGTCCTTGATCTTTCCGATACACGCGAGAAGTGGCCTCTTCGGATCATCGAAAAAGTCCTTGCCAGTCAGCAGGCTCGCCTTATGCAATTCGATGTACAAATAGATCTGTATCTCAGCACTTGCGTTCTTGAACCAGTGGATAGTCCAGCTCCTTGAGGTAAAGTCGATGTAGGAGTCATGTTCTTGGGACCCGTCCCTCTCGTCAAAGAAGTCGTCGTAAGAGGCGACCGTCATCAGCTTTGTCTTCCTCTCGGGTCCGGGAGTGCCGGTGATGTCTAGAGCTTGCTTACGCTTCTCTGCCGCCCGTTGCCTCTGTTCTTCCTCTGTGCCGAAGACCTCTTCATCCGTGCACATACTGAGGAATTCAGGAACCCTTCTCGGAGCCTCGGCAATAGGGGCTCGAGAACAAGAGGCTCCAGAACCGGACGCTTGCTCGGTAGTCGGCGCTGGAGTCTCGAGCTCGGCCTCTGGCTCCGGGTCAAGCCGAGTGGGCTCGGGCTCCGGCTCGGGCTCCGGCTCGGGCTCCATCTGAGTTGGCTCAGTTTCAGGCTCATGTCGAGGCTCTGGCTCGGGCTCATTGGGCTCTGTTTCAGGCTCCGGCTCGGGCTCCGGCTCCGGCTCAGTGTGCTCTATTTCAGGCTCAGGCTCTGTTTCCGGTACTTGAGGCGGGCCTTTAGACAAAGAAGAGCCTTGATTCGGGGAACCTGTAAAGAATGAGTAGAGAGTACTCAACACACCTGCGGTGGGCGTCGCGATTAACTACTGAACGGTATCGCCATACACCATCAAAGCCAAGCGTGATTTTTCTTACCTGGGGATCCCGATTTACTAGCTGCTTCCGACGCGGTTGCCTGCGCCAATTTACCTGTTGGAACGTCAGATAACTCCTTGACGAGAAAGTAATCGATGTAAGGGTGAGAAGGCAGGGAGTGATACTTTCAGTCACAATTACCTGGAGTCACAATCGTCTCTGAAACCTTTTCTTTTCCCTTGGATTCCTTTGAAGCTTGAGTCGCTACTTGCTCATTTGCGCGTCCTTTCGAACCTGTCAACACACATGATTTCAAACAATGTAAATATGACACAGTGCACTCACAAAGGCAGGGATTGATACTTTCAGTCACAATTACCTGGAGTCACAATCGTTTCTGAAACTTTTTCTTTTCCCTTTGATTCCTTTGAAGCTTTAGTCGCTACTGGCTCATGTGCGCGTCCTTTCGAACCTGTCAACACACATGATTTCAAACAATGTCAATATGACACAGTGCACTCACAAAAATGATATGATTGGAGAGGCAAGGACCTGATTGATAGTAAGCTTGCATGAGCTTTTCGTAATCGATTAGCCTTCTCGCTGTCTGCATTTGAGCATCTGAGAGGACTTGGCCGCTCTTGATTCGGGCCCTCAAAAGCAAGGCGGCCGATCTTTCTCCTTGCGAGTGCGTGCCGTAAGCCGGCACCCTACCTCCTAAAAGGCTCGGTTTCCAGGGGTTACCTGATGCCTCAGCGCCGGCTCTAGATGCAGAAGCTGAGGCTGCACGGCTCTTCTTCGCAGCCGGCTGCTCGGGCAGAGAAGATGACGCCTTGTGTTTTCTCCCGACTAGCGCTCCGAGCGCATCGAATTCTTTTGCTTTCTCGGTAGGTTTTGATGTCCGCTTGGACCTTCGACCTATAAATATCATATCCTGTCAGACCGTTTCGTCCCGCTGATGACAGACCGTTTCGTCCCACTGATGACAAACCCTTTCGTCCCACTGATGACAGACCGTTTCGTCCTACTGATGACAAACCGTTTCGTCCCACTGATGACAGACCGTTTCGTCCCACTGATGACAAACCGTTTCGTCCCACTGATGACAAACCGTTTCGTCCCACTGATGACAAACCGTTTCGTCCCACTGATGACAGAACATTTCGTCCCACTGATGACATAACGATTCGTCCCACTAATGACAGACCGTTTCGTCCCACTGATGACAGACCGTTTCGTCCCACTGATGACAAACCGTTTCGTCCCGCTGATGACAGACCGTTTCGTCCTACTGATGACAGACCGTTTCGTCCCACTGATGACAGACCGTTTCGTCCCGCTGATGACAAACCGTTTCGTCCCACTGATGACAAACCGTTTCGTCCCACTGATGACAAACCGTTTCGTCCCGCTGATGACAAACCGTTTCGTCCCACTGATGACAGACCGTTTTGTCCCACTGATGACAGACCGTTTCGTCCCGCTGATGACAAACCGTTTCGTCCCACTGATGACAAACCGTTTCGTCCCACTGATGACAGAACGTTTCGTCCCGCTGATGACAAACCGTTTCGTCCCGCTGATGACAAACCGTTTCGTCCCGCTGATGACAAACCGTTTCGTCACACTGATGACATTTCGTCCCACTGATGACAAAACTATTTTCAATACATTATGTACTGCGGTTTAATAATGTAATGTCTGTAAGTACTGCGCTTCACACTAATATTAAACCACTCCTTACGGCGGAGTACAGGCAGAGGTTCCCCCTGGCCGCTCTTCACCCCCACCCCCTCCCACCACCAATTAGCATCCTTACTGCTTGCCGCAGCTGCCTCGACGGGACGTAATACTACCCTGCACGACCCTGATGCCGCTCGTCTCGTTTGGGTTTCTATTCCCACTCGTCTGCCTACACCTCGAGCGGTCCTAGATTACACCGCTTCTACATGGAACCCTAACCGAACTCGCTAGATCTGGCCGCATCACGCGTCGAGCAGGCAGGCGGCTACTGTACGCTGCCACTCGTCTGCCTACACCTCGAGTGGTCCTAGATTACACCGCTTCTACAGTGAACCCTAACCGAACTCGCTAGATCTGGCCGTATCACGCGTCGAGCAGGCAGGCAGCTACTGTACGCGCGCGCAACTCACCTGGGGTGGCGTCGTCCTTGTCTTCCTTGTCCTTGGCAGGCTCGTTCTTCTTCGGCGCCATTCTGGCGGTAGGTAGGTTGACGCGGTAGATGAGCGGGTTTCTTGGTGGGAAGCGGTGAGGGAGAGGTGGAAATGACGTGGTTTCTGTCTGCCGCCGCTCTGACCCCTGCTAGACCAACGGCGCGCGTGCGCACACTATAGTGTACCTCGTCGTCGTCATCAGGTTCATGTATTTTGCACCGCGACGAATATACAAGGCTAACTACTGCGACTATATATTACTATTACTGGAAGATAAAATATTCCCTACTCGAGAGTCATAACGGTACGAGAGTACAGTGGCGTGGCAATAATATTCCTTCATGGGATGATATATTCCTTGCATTGGATTCGGGTGTACTTACTAGTATAGAACTTTTTCCGACATACGAAAGAAACACGAAATAATAAGGTGTTTGAGTCCTCAATTATTTTGACCCGTAGCTGGATATTATGCCCCCCGGTCAACGGCCCGTCCGAGAACGGTCATCGGCCGTCACTCTTCCTCACCACAGATCACAGTCCTTCACCCCCCCCCCCCCCCCCACTCGCCCCGCGCTGCATGGCGGCGGTCGAAAGCATGGCCTCTTCTCCAGGATCCGGCGCGTCGGACACTACACTTACATTACCGACGTGTTCGTGCCGCAGCGGGTACTCGTGTGATTGCGACGCGCGTGCGAGTGATCGTAAGGAGCCTGAGAAAAGGAAGTACACGTGGGGCAAGGGCTCCGATGAGGTCGCCGAAAGCGATAATGGCAAGGTCTCGTCTCTGATCAGCAAGCGCACCTCTCGCGATTGTATCCGCCTCATGCTCGCCAAGGAGGCTAGCGAGCAGTCGCCATGCTGTTCGCGCAAGTGCGTGCACAAGCTATACACACAGTGCGGAGAGGCCCTCGTTGATGCCGTGTTGGACCGTGCGTTGACCGTATACTCTAGCAATCAGAACCACTCCTTTGACCGGCTCGCTCAGGTTCTCAGGGGTGGCTACGAGTCGGCATCCGACAAGTTCGATTACATGTTCGATCACGGTGGCTACTTGCGATCTTTCGATCATCGCGGCCCCATCTACACGTGTGGGCGTGCGTGGGAGGTCTTGCATCAGGTCTCGAAACACAGACGTCTCGTGATCCAGCGGTCGGTGGTGGATAACGAACCCACGTACATCAGGCAGCGCAAGCAATACGAGAGCAGACAAACCGGACCGAGGGAGCATGTGCGCATGTTTCTCGAGCACTTCTTCTCGGATGACCTCGGTCACGTCGAGATCATGCCTTTTCATGACGGAAACAGCGGGACCTTCAAGAAGCACCTACCTCCCTGGATGACCAAGATTTGCGTCTACTACTACTACAAGTCGTGGGCCGAGGACGACAACGCCATTCTCCGTGGTGAGGCCCATTTTGTCCCACTGATGACAGACCGTTTCGTCCCGCTGATGACAAACCGTTTCGTCCCGCTGATGACAAACCGTTTCGTCCCACTGATGACAGAACGTTTCGTCCCACTGATGACAAACCGTTTCGTCCCACTGATGACAAACCGTTTCGTCCCGCTGATGACAAACCGTTTCGTCCCGCTGATGACAGACCGTTTCGTCCCACTGAGGACAAACCGTTTTGTCCCGCTGATGACAGACCGTTTTGTCCCACTGATGACAGACCGTTTCGTCCCACTGATGACAGACCGTTTCGTCCCGCTGATGACAAACCGTTTCGTCCCGCTGATGACAAATCGTTTTGTCCCACTGATGACAGACCGTTTCGTCCCGCTGATGACAAACCGTTTCGTCCCGCTGATGACAAACCGTTTCGTCCCACTGATGACAAACCGTTTCGTCCCACTGATGACAAACCGTTTCGTCCCACTGATGACAAACCGTTTCGTCCCGCTGATGACAAATCGTTTTGTCCCACTGATGACAAACCGTTTCGTCCCACTGATGACATGCCGTTTCTTCCCACTGATGACAAACCGTTTTGTCCCGATGATGACAAACCGTTTCGTCCCGCTATCGCCAGAACGTTTAGTCCCACCGACGCCGGACCGTTTCGTCCCACTGATGACAGAACGTTTCGCACCGCTCATGGCATACCGTTTCGTCCCACCGACCACAAAAGTATTTGTCCCACATAATTAGCCGATATCGTCCCACTGCAGAGAGAACGTCTTGTCCCACTGCTGAGAGACGGTTTAGTCCCACTACTGACATACCGTTTCGTCACACTTATGACAGATTGTTTCGCCATGCTGATTACAGAATTATTCACCCACTACCGATACAATTATTTCGACCACTTTAGACCGAACTTTTCTGTCTCGCATTATGAGACCTTATTTGTATACCGACCTATCATGCCCCTGCCCCTTTGTAGATTTGGCTACCGAGAGCGAAGTGAAGCTCGCATCGTTCGACACTTTCCGCCGGACTTGGAAGGAAGACTTCCCGGATGTCACCACGCCGAAGGTGAAGCGATTCAGCCACTGTCCCATATACGCGGCGGGCAAAGCACTCAGAGACCAAGCTCGCGAGATTTGCACAAAGGACATGACGCCAGAGGAACGTCAAGTGCACCGTCAACATCAGCAGCTGGTGAGGCGTCAGGTCAGAGCTGAGCAGAAGGTACACCTCGAGAGAGTGCGCCAGGAACGAAGGGATCTGAACAACGCCGTCTTCCAGTCGCGCCTTGGCCATGGAAACTTCTTCTTCTTCGAAATTGATAGCATGGACTCCGCGAAGACCCTGCTGCCTCACTGGGTTCGCATCCCCAAGACTGTGAAGCCCGACATGCTCCTCAAGTACCACCTCACCTGTGTGAAGTACGACGGATACCGCCCGGACGACATCTACTACTACACCAACACCATCCCCCACGATTCGTCCACGACGTGCACTCTGATATGGATCACGATCATGAAGGTGAGCTCGTTAGCCTCCCGATAGGTTCGCCGTGGTTGTCCGGTAGCCATGGACTGATGAAATCTTGTCTGCGATGCAGGAAATTCAACACCGTGGTAGAAAGATTCCGTACATCAGAATCCAGATGGACAACACCGTCAGGGAGAACAAGAATAGGAACGTGGCGGCCCTCTGCAATTGGCTTGTGTCTATCGGCATCTGCGACGTCATTCATTTGGTCTTCTTGCCTGTCGGGCACACTCACGAACGGGTTGACCAGATCTTCAGCCGCATCAGTCTTGCGCTATCTCGCAGCTCCGCCTACACAATCGAGGCCTTTCTTGACTTGGTGGCGAAGGCATTCTCGCCCACTCCGGAGATTGCTGAGCTCTCATTCTCCCTCGACTTCTCTGAGTGGTTAAGGCCCCATTTCCAAGACCACATTCAGGACATCAGTAAGCCGCACAAATTCGAGTTCACCCGTGACGACGCCGCCGCGTCTGGCGGCTCGTTGCGCACCGCCTTGTGGTCCAACACACCGCTTTCTGAGCCCGTGCAGATCTTGAAGAGCGCGCCAACTGGGACGCCCGAGATTCGTGCGGGCCGGCCCCTTTTGTACGTACGCTCTCTGCGACAAAAAGAAGCCCGACGCGGTGAAGGTCCAGAGGTACTTGGATGATTTCAAGAAGGTCAGGTCGTACATCACGGACCTGGCGGTCCAGTGGCACTTCTCCCCAGTCGAGCGCGAGAGCTGGAAGAATCTGCTCGACGACTTGGATGAGATGCAAACTGCTCCTTCGGCAGCTTTCTCCGGGTTCTGGCCGCAACGGAAAGAGGAAGTTGACGACTTCTTGCGCGAGCATGGGCAGACCGCGCCTGCTGAGGCACGTCACACGATGGCTACCAACGCAGACCTCAACAATGCCGAAGCCGCTCGCGTGGAAGCCGAGGTTCGTGCTCAAGTGCTTCAAGATGACAGCGCCTTCCGGGGAGTTCACGCCGGCGCCAAGGAGAGGCTTCATGACAACACATCGCCCAGCGATGCAAAGGGCTCGAACCTCGTTGTCATCGACGTCTCCGATGTGAGTCCCATTGTTTGCCATTTTTGTCCTTTACGGGACAAAACGATTTGGTTCTTCTACCTTGCTTGTTATTTTGTCCCAACTGGGACAAAAATGGCGTGGCGTCTCGCTCGGGACTAACATAGCTCGCGGTCTTGGTCATCGTTAGGTGCATGAGGAAGACAAGTGTCCTGAAACTCTTGGTGATTGGGAGTCGAGATTTGTCATCGGGCTTGTGAAGTCGCGCGAGACTACCGAAGACACGTTGACCGTGGCCGTATACGAGCCCTTCCATGCCGATGCAAAGGGCAAACCCCTCATGCCCCTATGGTTGTACGCGCAGACAAAAGGAGGGAAGAAGCCAGTTGACACAAGCTGGGAGAAGTGCCTGACGCTTCCTTGGAAGCTTGTTGAAGCCGTCCCCCTATCGTACGCGAAGGCCATCCACGACGCGTCGGGAAGTCGAGAGGTATTCAACGAGGACGGCACCATGGTCAGAAAGAAGTGGTACGGTAAAAGCGTCCAAGTCGTGAAGACATATGCGCAAACTGGGTGGCAAATCAGCCAGCCACGAAACAACTGCGTCCACGTCATGTCAACCACCCCAGCGCAACGCAAACCCGGCGGAGTCGTCAAGTATAACGCAGCCACGAAGAAGGACTTGCTTGAGTTGGGGATGCTCAACGAATAAACTATCAGCAACGTCTTGTGGCTAGCTAGCCGCTGGATGTAATAATCATAATAAATATTGATTTCATTGCCTCATCTTGTCCCATTTTGGACAAAATGCTCCAAAACCAACATTGGATATGCGTCGCGGCTGGCCTTCATGCTGTTGAATGCTGCACTGCACCCAAGGTCTACAAACCCAAGCTACATCACCAGTGAGTCTTAAGTACTGATAGTAAACCCGGGAACTAGGGTATAAACAAACCCTACGGTGCAAAATGAATTCCACGGCGCAAAATAGGTTAAATTACTGTTCTTCCCATTATGTCGACCTCAACGACTACCACCCAACACTGGTGGCATCCGCGATCGCGGCGGTTGTGCGCCCCCACTCAGCGCGGCTGCCAGCCCTCGCTCTACCAGCACCCATTGTCCGCGTGTCCACGGCGCCGCGCACCTATCAAGAGGACATCTGCAGCACTCGCCCCGATGACTGGAAGACGTCCATGAACCATAAGATCAACTCTATCACCACGATGGCACTTTTCGCCTGGGTCAACGTCCCTGAGCTTCGACGCAACAACGAGTCCGCGGTCGTCCAACAGATGGCGTGGGCCTTCACGGCGCAGCACAAAATGGCAACATCATCAGGCGCGAGGCCGGCGTGATCGTCCGCGGCAATCTACTCACCACCGGCGAGACCTACAATGACGCCAAGACCTATGCCCCAGTCGTTCACTTCGTCGCCTTGCGCACCACCATTGCTAACACCCAGGTTCAACTCACCTGGGAGCTCTATCAGTTCGACGTCCGCTGTGTTTTCCTCAACGCCGATCGAAATGCAGATACCTATGACTACCTCTCCCCCGGCTGTGGCCGTAAGGACCAGGCTTGGAACCCCGTTGAGGCACTCTACGATCTGCCGCAGGCACCCAAGGCATGGTTTGCTTTTCTTCCTTTCTACGTGACTTCGACTTCATCGGCTCCGCACCGGACGGCGTGATCCATCTTCATCGGGAAACCTGCATCATTGACATTCTGACTACCTTTCACATGACGGAGAGCAAGCCTCGCCGCCTGCCCTGCACGCTGAATACCAACTTTCATAACACTGCAGTCACCTACCGTGCGCAGGTTCGGAGGCAACGTGGCCATGTTTACTGCCGCAGCAGAGTTCGTGGCGCTCTGCGTGGTCTGCACATGTCTGGCGGTTATTCACGTTCTTCTGCGCCAAGCTCAGCCACCCCACTGCTGCCCCGGTGAAAATATGCGGGGACAATCGCGCATGCATCGTTCAGGTGCAACATGGTATAATTACAGGCGCGGAACGCCACATTGACCTCCAGTTTCAGTATGCGGTCCAACTCTACCAAGACGGCATTATCTACATGTACTACACGCCTACCCCGGCCCACCTGGCCGACTTCATCGCCGAAGCGCTGCCGCTGCCTACCTTTCTTCATTTCCGCGCTTTCCTGATGGGGTCATCCGAGGAGCCTTGCGTTGCGCCCCTGCCGCCATCAGTCCTGCGCCCACGGGATTCCACAGGATGAGGAGGGGTGTTCGTTGGACCCAAGGTACCCCGGTACCCTGAATCCGCTTTTTCTCTCTGTGAAATCCGCATTTTTCCAGTGAACAACTGGCTGCCGTACATGTGCCTAATTTAGACCGTATGGCAGAATTACGGCACCCAGTTGTTACCAAAGCATGGCACTTAGGCATCTTTGCCAACTTGCCTTCTTAGACGGAGAGGTGTCCGTCCTAATTGACACCTAGCCGGCTGGTATAAATTGCCAGCCTTGGCTTCTTGTAATTCAGTCAACTGCTTTTCCAGAAATATTCCGACTCACCCTTTCTCTCTCGTGACAGTGCCACTCAGCCATCACCACGGCGACAGCGACTACCTATCGTCCATCGCCCACGGCTCATAGCAGCCCTTTGCTTTTCCAGCTTGCACCTTGCTTGCTAGCACTCGACGTGATTCGACGCGTGCACGCCGACTCTCGCCGACTCTTCCCCCATCAGTGACAGTGCCACTCAGCCATCTATCACTTCGACAATCCACTCCGACAGTGATATTAGTAATATACGCGACGATGAGTACGGGTACGGTACGCAATATTCAGTGCGCTTGCATTGCCCACGCGTAGGATGGTACTACAGTATTACCGCGCGTCTTCAATGTACTGATGCCCTCGCAGTGCTCGTACGTCTATTGACGCGGTCTACATGCGCATGTCATAACACTAGTAGTTCCGCCGTCACCTGTCGCGCACACGGCGGGCGCTGTTGCAGCGGGTCTCGGCTTGCGTATATGGTATCCTAGGCGGCATTCTCTCTGCCGGTGTGCAGATGGCCAAGTCTTATGCGTGTGCTCGTGCCCACTTTGCGTCTTCTCATGTTACTGCTTCCACCCCGCAGTCGCTGTAGAGGACCTTTCTGATTGCCTTTTTTTTGGTGATTTCCGATAATTATCGCCTTATGCTACTAGCTCATGTAAATATAACACTAGTAGTTTCATTAGGTTGGAAGCCGTGAATGCATTGTGAATATATATATATATCTCGATTACATTAGCGACTATGTTACATATATACATTACAGTGTCCTATTGATGTGAGGAAAGGTGCGTGTGGTGGAGAAAGTGAGTGCTATTCCACTGAGTGATGGTAGAGTATGATCTGCTTAAAGGTCGACATGCGCCATGCCTGATACATCTGGCGACGCGATGTGGCCGACAGAGCGCGGGCGCAGCCCCTCACCTGACCGGCTCGCGCTACGCGCCTAATGTGCTATGATGATTAGGGCTAGTGAGGGTATAGGATATATCCTCACAATTGCTGCCATATGAACACTACTACCCTCAGTAACACCGGCTACTGATGCGCGTAATCCTCGGGTGAGTGCTAAAAAGTAAAGTTCGCCCCTGGACATCGGCCGAAGCCGCCCAGCACTTGACCTCTTGCGCCGACTGCAGTCGTAGGTCGGGCATAGCCCGTAGATCATTGCCTCTTTCGAACCCCGAAGGGCTAATGCATCAACCGGGGAAACCCGGGACACACCGGGACGATATTGCCGAAAAAACATTGGCAAGGAATCGAACCCGGTACCTCTCGCGTACGAGACGGCCGCTCAACCGAGCGGACAAGGGACGCACCGACAAGGGGTGAGAGCTACCGTGTCGATGTACAGACATAAATAACATGAACCATGCGATAATAGCGATAATAGGATACGCTTCGCTGGATTAGCGACGACTGCTCTCCTCCCGCCCATGCAGCCAGCGGCCACTTTGCCCCTTTGTTCCATGTGACCTAGGCATCAACTCATACAGCGCACACACCCCTCCAGAACAACACCGCTCTAGGTATGATGTTCTCTAGGTGCTATGCACCTGGCTACCCTATCATTAGCGGGATTGAGCGACGTACCCTATGCAATCGGGCGCGTCGTGATGCCCCACAAGCTACCTATGTATGTGTGCTCACAATGTAAATTAACTATCTTTGCTCTCTCTGCTCTCCCTCTCTCTCCCTCTCTCTCTCTCTCTCTCCCTATTTTGACGAGGCCACTTTTATGTAGTAATAGTGTATATGCTTTAGTAGATAGACCTTAAGACACTTCTGGCACTCGTAGTAGTAGCTTCTAGCTAGCATTATCACTGGTCGGTAATGCTCCACGGGCTGATGCGTGCGAGGCTGCTACAAGTATGAGTATTTGGCGGTCTATAGTCAACACTCAATGCTTGTAAAACGCCAGATCATAGGAGGATACATGATGTGTTTGGCAACGACATCCACGCTCTGGTTGTATTGCTACTCATTTAGTGCCGCACACACTCTCTACTTTCCCTCACGGCCTGGTACAGGTACGTACCGACGCTCACCAGTAGCATCGAACGACGAAATCACCAGTACCGTTCAAGAAAACTCCCCCCGTCACAACGCCAACACATGGCTTAAAATACATAGTGTCCGAAATTCCTACCCCGCCACACGCCGGCCTCCGCCGCCTGCCGCCACCTGCTCCTGCCATGCGCAGCCCGCCGACTGCCTCCCCCCCAGTCCTCTTGCGACAGCCGGGAGGACAGACCCCCCGGTCGGACCTCGGACGAGGACATGGGGACGGAAGGCGAGGACTCGCTGGGGAACCCGGGGCGGCCACAAGCGGACGAGGCAATGGCAGATCTGCCCCCATCGGTCGGCGGCTCAGCCGCCCCGCCGCCACACACACCCCACCAGCACGTCCCACAGGACGCACCGGCCGACCCGGCCACCGCTGACTCACACGCCCCACCCCCGCGTGATGCAATAAAGGCTGAGGAGGGAGAGATCCCGGCCGGTCAGGCCGCAAACGCCCCCCCGGGCAGTGCGAGCCCGACCGCGCCGGATGATCAGACCATCCGCACCCCACGCAGATTCTCACGGATTCAAAAGCCGCATGCACCAGGGCCCCCGCCCAATGACGCCCCGGCCGCTCCTGCCCCTCGCGGAATCGTCAGAACCAAAACCAAAACCCATCGCTCCCTCAAGCGCAGTCTCAGCAATGGCCGCCATGCCGCTGCGACCGCAGCTACCTCTGATCCAGTGCCGCCCGCCCGGCCGCCCGCCCATACGGACGACGATGCCGCTGACCCCACCTCCCTCGTCCGCAAAACGACTACGTACGCCGACACACTGAGGCACCATAAGCCTCGTCCCATACCCCCCGCTAGATCCCCGGGACACCCGACCGGCACCACTTGCCCCAGCCTATCGGCCACCCCGGCAGGTACAGAGGCGCCACAAACTACAAGTCGCGGGCCACCACTTACTGCGGCCGACGCGCTACCCAAGCGAAGCGCGCGCCCTCGCGCCCAACCCCCGAAATACCGCACGGGGCGGTCGCTAAGGTGGCCGCTACCCTACAGAAAGCCCTAGAAGTCAAAACCCAAGTCCCAGCGGCGCCCGCGGCTCCACCACCAACAAATCAGGGCTCGGCCGGACCTTCCACAGCCACATGGGCGCCCCCGCCCCCCCCCCCCCCTCCCTGTCCAACCCCTGCGCTGACATGGCGGGCCCAATGCGTCAACATACCCCAGACTGGCGCCGGCGGCCCAGCCCTGCCGGCGCTCTACAAACTTCCTCTCCACGACCTAAAACACCTTACCCGTACGGGCGAGTACAACCTCCCCCCCTCCCCCCCCCCCCCCCCCCCCCCCATCGGACACAGCCACCCTGGTGCACAACGACATAGCCAACCCCCAACACGAAATCACCACTTCTGTCGAACGCCACAACGCGTCGGCGCCCATTCTCCACAACACCAACAAACACTGGTCCCACATCACAGCAACCCCCGCGGACATATACGTCTGCTTCAAACGCCTTAAGGCGGCAAGACATACATGGCTTTATTTACTCCTCCGCCGCTCCCCCCCCCCTCCCCCCCCCCACATCTGCCTCTCCCCCACCGACGCACACACCACTGGCTACCGTCCGACCCCCCAAACACAAATACCCCCTCAGCGACCTCTGCGCCCGCGAACAAACCGCCTACCCCCACACGCAACTACCACCGGCGATAAATCCGTGCTCCCTGCTCGCCGACACCGAAACAAGCAGCACTCCCCCGAACGACACCTCCCCCATCTAACAACGGCCGCGATGGCGCCCGCTTCGGCATGGGGCCCCCTGCACGATACCTAGAGCGGGCAGGACGCTCCGGCTGCCTTAGTCCAGCTAGGTCTCCTCTGCGGGACACCCATACCTTAGTCGAAGTGGACGGTAAAAAGGCACCGCCCTAGCCCGACCCCTACTTGAGCAGCGGGTCGATGTTGCAACTAGCGGACCAACAACCAGCGGACTATTGCTTGGGGCTCTATGCCGAACTAGGCGCGGAGGACGGAGAAGCCGCGAAGCCGGTGATAGTAGATTAGCGGGGCAGGCGAAGGCTGCAACGGAAGGAGGCGGGGATGGAAGCAGAAGAGGAAGGCCGGTAGCCGGTAATACGCATCGGTGTCCCTAACATGGTTAAGATGGCAGGCCCCAAGAACAACTCGGTTCGGGCGGCGGATGAGAGCAACGAATTAACATGTTGTAACTCAATTTCAATTTATAGGGCCGCGAGTGTGCGCATTACGCATGGGGGCATACAACATTATTAAACGGGGGACATACTGACAATATAGTGCGTGACAATATATGTAAGGCGTGTATAGTGACACCGTCGGTGACGGTTTGCTCTTATTGTTCGGATGGGCATCATCATACAAGCATCGATAGTTCGATACGACACACGCCGGGCGCGCTGATGCGGGGATATTAAGTTGGTCGTGCCGGTGCATGGCTCAAGAAGGGTGGAGACACGGGGAAAGTAAACTTGGGAACCTGGATAATGATATACCCCGTAGCAGATACCATATTCATTTACTATTGATTATCGATATACAATGTAGCGACTATAATACCGGCGGGATGTAAGCGTTATTTACAGGTAAATTGCAACTACATAGAGACATGATGTAATAATTGCAGCGCCCCGCCGCGCCTGTAAGAGTACAATATTATTCTGCATGTAGACGAACAACGGGGTGTAGACGAGGTGTAGACGAACAACGGGATATGCCGATATTTAATCGTACATTTAATTCTATATAATCGTACCTTGTTGTTGGTACCAGGGTTGCCCCGAAGGGGCTTCAGTTCAGGCCACTTCAGGCTGAAGTCCCGACTTCAGCTGAATTCAGTTCAGGCTGAATACCTAGCGAAAATGGCCTGAATACCCCCTACCTGAAGTCCCTCTAATCGTACGAGTTTTGAGTGTAGCGGCTAGCGTACAATCCAATCGTTCTGATATGTCGGAATCCGCAGAGAAATTGTACTATAATCGCCCTAGGTGTCGCACACGGCCGCATCCGTACCAGGCCCACATACACAGCATATAGTACATTATGGTGCGCCAATAGTATATTGCGCAGTGTTAAACGGTGTTCTCAGTTTCGGTAATGCGTCATCCTGCACTTGCTGTATTCCTTGGGCGGCAACGCAGGCTGGCGACCGCCGCCAAGGAATACGGAATACCGCATCACCAAATGGCGCGCGATCGCAGCACTACACTCTCCACTCTCAAGTCTCAAGTCTCAACCCTACGCCCAGTCCCCCCCCTCCCCCCCCCCCAAGCTGATTATGGAAGCCGCGCAGGTTGCCTCGGAGGCCGCCGAACCTTAAGCCGGCGCTGCGGAGGCCGAAGTCGACATGCAGGCCGCCGGCCACGAAGAGAGCATGCCGCCGCCGCCCTCAGGCTCGCGCCCCGGCCCATCCCGCCATACGAACCGCCGTAACGTTGGCGATTCGTCGCAGTCCGCTTTGCCCCGGCCCGACAGTGCCAGCGCTGAACCACCGATAGAACTTGACGGTGACGACGAGCAAGCAGCCGGCATCCCATGTGATGTGGTAGACATGCCCAGCTCCACTATCTACTGACTGCCATATGTGTGTTGGATGTGTACGTGCAGAGTTTCACCTTGAGCAAGATTCAGAATAAGCTATAATCTTGCATCACCTCGACCAAGAAGTCCTCCAAGGGCTGGCACGCGCTGGTCCTCGCATGCCGTGAGATGTGGGTGAAGGCTGTCAAGTTCATCACACCAGTGAAGACGCACTTCACCAGCGTATGTTTACACAACATGCCATGCTGTTTTGTATTACTCCTGAGCTGTTGTGCATGCCATGTCGTGCTGCAATACAACATACTGACATGCGTATTGCTTGCATATGCACGTCAGACATGGAGCATGCTGAGGAGCCTTATCACGACACGTGCTGTGGTGGATCACCACCTGCATGGCACAATGCCACAGACCGCCAGCTCAAACTTGCGAGAGCGGCAGCCAGCCCACGAGGAATGGTCTGTGGCAACGGCCATGGAGTTTGTGCTGTCCCACCCCCGCAAACTCGGAATCGGAATTGGCACGTATGTTGCTTGCAATCCCTGCTAGTCAGATAGAGTGTGAGCGCGTGTTCCCTCTCGCTGGCCTAGTCACGCAGAGCCTGCGGAAGAAGATGGGTGTGGGGAATATGGCCACTGAAGTATCCATACACAATAATGTAGACCTGGTTGCACAGGTGGACGATGCTCTCTCGTGCAACTTTGGCTAGGAGTGTTACATGCTCTCTGTCAAGCCGGATATCAAGGCCACCGAATCGTAAGGAAGTCATCAAGACACTGGTAGCATGGAAAGGCGGGAGGGTCAGGGTTTTTCATCAAAGTTATGTAACAATTTCTTTACAAGCACTAAGTAATTTATTGGCCACTGTCTCTTGGGGGTGGGGGTGGGGGGGGGGGGGGGGGGGCGGGGGGGGGGGTAAGGGGGCGCAAAGGCACGCCGGCCCGCCGACCACCTCTTGCTCAGCGGAACGGCATGAGCACACGTATATACATATATATATCACTCCATATGCATGTTCGGAGGTCCATGTGTTGTCATGCTTGCCGCTAGGTATTAGTGACTCAATAGACGCTGCTATGCCCACACCACATACAATATACATAGTACCTTGAGGGGGGTTCAGGCGCGAAGTTCAGCCTGAATACCTGAATACCTGAACTGAAGCGTCTTCAGGCTGAATTCAGGCCTGAATTCAGGCCTGAATTCAGCCTGAAGACCCTTCAGCTGAATTCAGCCTAAAGTGCCTGAATTCAGTTCAGGCTGAACTGAATACCTCTGGGGGGGGGTTCAGGGCAACCCTGGTTGGTACCATCTGTACTTCGGTGACTATTCGTACGATACTCGTACCCGTTGTGGGGTACATGCAGAATTATTTGATTGGCCGTGTTCGCATCCTTGAATTATATTATACACGCCCACCCACCCACCCACCGCGGGCGCGACGACCGTCCTCGGGCCTCGGAATCGCGGGCCCTTCCTCCGCCTCCACCCCCGGCTGGGGATGGGGGCGGGGCTCGTGCACGGGTTGCGCCTTGGTAGCCTTGGCCCCGCCCGTGCTGCCGCTGCCGCGGAGGAGCAGTGTGAGCTGGACACCGGCGTCTTACGTCGTTGGTGGTCCGGTCAAGTCCCCGTTCGCTATTCTTTGAGCACCCTCTCCCCACTAGGCTCCCAGCCTGTCTCGTAATTATACGACAATACCCTGTATTTATCTTGTAATCTTACCACTAGTATGACACTTGTCTGTAGTCATTCCGTGACGTACTCGTAATAAACTGCATCAGGCGCATATCACACGTCCTCGCGACGCTGCATCCAACGCGGACTATTTTTACATCTGCCCCTTGAAGCCCGACAATCTCGATACGCTCTGGCCTAATCCGCGATAGCGCGCGCGCGGCAGTGCCAGTGGGCGGGCGCGCGGCAGTGGGCGGGCGGAATAAATTATTTACATCCGGTTTTGACTGGGACCGCCTCGGCGGCCGGCGTGCTGCTCGCGGGTGGCGGCAGCGGCTACGACGGCCCGGCGGCCGGCCCGCGACCCGAGCGCCCCACCGCCCGCCCTGGCCCCGGCACCACCCCGGCCCTTGGCCAGCCCTCCAGCCGCCGGCTTGGCGGGCTGCTTGGCCTTCTTGGCCGGGGGCTCCGGGCTACTGCCCTCGTCGACGTTGTCGCCGGGGACGGCTTGCGGGGCGGCCAGGTTCTTGACCGCGTTGGTGTTGTGCTTGATGATGCCGCCCGCCCTCTTCTGCTGCTGCGCCAGCACGCCCATCAAGCCGTGGAGCTTTGGCGACGCAGCGGTGCCCGCCAGCGGCAGCGACACGATCTTGTTGCGCTGAACACTCGATACGATCGGCTTATTACCGCCGAACGTCGGGACTGGACGGGGGTCTGACACAACAACTGCGAAAGTCAGTATGCGTGTTGATTGCTTGTCGTGGCGGCGGTGGCTGTGTAATCGAACAAGTGCGGAAACAAACGCGACTCACCTGCGGCTTCCCAATGCGGCGTCACCTCGCAGACCTCCTCCTCGCCCTTGAACATCACGTTAGCAGGGGGGCACTTGCCGGCTTGGTAGTACCTCCCCAGCTCGCTCTGGTTCCATGCCTCTGCAAGGTCGAGGGCCTTCGCGAGTCCGTCCGCGCTCGGCAATGGTCCCTTCTTCCTACCTCCTTGGCCGTCCTTGCCCTCATCCTGGAAGTAGTACCGAGCGAGGTAGTTCCTCACGTTCCCCTGCTTCCTGTACATCACGAGGTGCACCGTCAGCACGACCCACAAGGATGGTCGCAGTGGGGTTGGGAGGAAGGGGGAGGGGCTGTACTCTCGGAACGCGGCAATGACGGCCTCCTTGGCGTAGACGACGTTGTCGGCTGTGTAGCCAGCACGGTAGTTGAAGGTAGTGTAGCAGATCCGCTCGGTGTACGGGGGCGCGGCGATGGAAAACCTGTGCGTCTTCTTCAGAGGGTAAGGGATCCATGTCTGATTGTCGCGCGGCCAGCATTCGTCAAAGACAGCCGACAGCACCGCCTTGTCCTTGGCTGCAGGAGCAAACAGCAAAACGCGGCACGGGCCAATCCTCCGCTGGGACTTCGCGCAAGAGGCGCAGAGTGTCCTCGACGAGCCTCGCCAATCTATGCCATAAAACAACTTGCCCGCGCTGCTCAACGGTGCGTTCTGCGCCCCGCTACCTGCAGGCCGTTCTGTGCGGGGCCCAGCTTGTGCGCAACGGCCGTGCGGTCAACGCCTGTGAAATTCAAATCCTCCACGCAGTCATGTCAGCCACTCGCCGACTCAGTGTACCTTTCAGGGTGGACTGGAGCCTCCGGCTCGTAGTGAGAGTATGGGATGGACCGTCGGCCGAGGCGTTCTTAACCGCGCTCTGCGAGTGCGGTATGCGAGTGCGGTCTGCGGGTGCGAGTGTGCCGTCACGCGAGCGCAGCTGCTGCTTTATTCAAAAACACCAAGTCCGGCGCCACGCGCCTAGAAGACCTCATCGCGCTCGCTGTTGGCGCACTCCGGCTTGCTGTGTAATCATCGCCTAATGTCCCGTATATGTCCCGTATTTTGCGTTTACATGAGGACACATTTGACACACAATTGCGACAGAACCGCAAATCGGCCGTAGCTAACCCTTAACGGGGAATGGTCGCGTAATCTGGCGTACTCCGCTTCTAAATCGAATGCACGTGTCTACTGCACAAGCCCAATCAGTCAGACATGCGGCTGATTATACGTCAGGGCTGCCGACGGTGGGGTAGTAGGTCATAACAACATGTGTCGTACTGCCCAACTGCGCGCGATGGATGCAACCCCGGAAGTGAAGCCACAGCCCGTGGCGAAAGGGGCAGCCCCCGGACCCGAACCCGACGAGTCGGTGGAGGAAACGTCAGCCCCCGCGCCCGTTCCCGGCGAGGTGCTGCACTGCCCGTGGGACGATCTACCTGAGGACGTGTGGGCGAACATTCGGGAAAAGGCCACTAACAGCTGCCCCGTAGTGTTTGGCGCCCTAAAGGAATGGCTCCCTCGAAGGACTGTGAGCCGCGCGTGGTCCAAGGCTTGGCTGCCCCTCCAAGAGCACACAAGCTTCAAAAAACTTTGGCGGGTTCAAGAGCACATATGGAGTAGGCGACCACACGTGCCTAAGTTCAAACGAGGCGATCTTGTGACGCCTCCTGCTGCCTTGCCCGACCCCCTCCCCCCCTTGCCAAGGTGGGAGCTACTAGTTATCCATAGCGGGGGAAGTACAAAGTAGCAGCACGCAGAAGTGCGGTAATTTTAGGATTGTGTAACAGTCCGGCAAGCCTTACCCCTGTGACTGTCCCAACTGTATCACCTCTCTTTGCAATCCCTCGTACCCAGCAGACTGCCAGCAAGGGCAGTTTAAAAACCGCCGTGGATTCAGATTGCAAAGGGGGCTAGGTTTATTTGGGCGGTGGGTGCGCATGGCATCAGCGGAGCCGGGGCGCTGCGCGGCGTTGCCGGGCAGCATAAGTTTGATCGATTACGTTTACAAGCTATGCGGAAATTCAGCTAGCAGTTCAGGGTCATTGTGTTATATGTGCACCACACATACTGCCCCACATCGTGTGAGGACATGCCAAACTTGAATAAGTGCTGGCCTGTCACTATATCCGGATCAGCATAGAAGCAGCACAGTTTCTCCTGTGTGATGTGCTTCAGCGAGACAGGGAAGGCGTGATGCCTCTGCAAATGTTTGGCCAAAGGGCGCGTTGCTCTACCAATCAGCAGTGCCAAGGGGGGGACCCTGCGCTCAACTGCATGCAGTCGGCACACAGCGAGGATGAGGTCCGGCAGCGAAGGGCTGGTGGGGGTCACCTCCAGGAAGTACTGCAATCCCCAACATACATATGGTTGTCATGCTGCTCCATCTTGGCACGCCTGTCTCGCAGTACGGCATGCTTGCCGTATTCATAAGTTGGCACCCACTGCTCGTCTCATGTATTGTGTCTGCACACCACAGGCATGTCTCGGGCTTCTTATGCACAACCTGCATGTATGTGTATACCAGAACTCAGCAAGGCGACACTATGTAGGCAGTTTGGAGTCAGGCGTGGGGGGGGGGGGGGAGGGGGGGGTGCCTTTATCCAGAAGATGCGCTCCTATTTTGCACTGGTGATACAGGTTGTACCTGCGGTGTTAGCTATACTCGTACCGATACTCGGCTGCCCGGTATCGATACCAGTATAGCGCGGTATACTAGTACTCGGCTGCCCGTGTACCGGCTGTATGGCTATATATGCGGTTGCCCGCGTGTATGTGACATGATTGAATCTTTTGAATTGCTTTCATGCGGGGTAGTGCAGCCAGCAACCTCATTAATCATAATCAACGATCATAACATATCATTTTCGACCGCAGATAAGAGTTTAATCGACTCATGTCCGTCGATTTCACAAACCGCATTTCCATTGCTAGCGCGGCCGGGGCAGCGGGGCGCCAACGCGCCGCGGCCGGGGCAGCGGGGCACCAACGCCCAGCAGGGTAGCAACGCGCAATAGGGAACGCAGTAGGCGGTTCACATATGGTAGCAGAAAGTTGCGTATATACCCGGAACATGCTGCGTTAAGATTCTTACCTATGACCTGAGTTCAGGTTATGATTAAATGGGGGTAGAGAGGGGGCATGGGTCCGGGGGGGAGGGTCACTTGATGTCATGGGGGTCGAGCTCCATTTCATATGCGCGCTTCCATGCCGGCTCAAGCTCCAGTGTGCCAGTTCCTTCACAGTGTTTATCCAGCGCCTCTGCGCAGGCCGCCCAGTTGGCGGGGGCGGCTGAGGCGCCTTGCTTCACGGCGGCTGACGTTCCGGTACTGAAGTCATACCTCGCAACAGCGTCTCTCGCCGTCGCTGTCGTTGCGGCTGTCATCAGAGGGGTTGCCTTCCACAACCCCCGCGACAATGCCTCCGGCGCCGCTATCGGCGTCGAGATGCTGGCGTAGCTCATGTCATGTGCACATATGCGCGCAAGCATCTAAACGAATGCGCGTGTAGTAAGGATGAAGCACAGCAAATCATCGTTTACACGTGGCCAGTGCGATACCCTCACCCCTTAGAGAATATCTAAGGACCCCCCCGAAGGCACCGTCGGTGGGTGCGCAAGGGGCGCACGCCGGAAGGGCGTCAATGGCGCCTTGAGGCAACCTGTGACTGAAATCGCTCAGCTGCTCTGTCGTCGGGTATAGCGGTTGTATCTTCGACTCAGTTAGCTCTTCCGAGTCGCCATCGTCGTAAATCACCTTCATCACCAGCTCCCTATCAGCCGGGTCTGCGTCCTCGTTATCCCATCTCTAGCCGACGACCTGGGTGTTGGATGATACACACGGGTGGCTGTCACATGTCGGCGGTGGGGCTATATATATGGCAGGTGGAACAGGGGGGGGGGAGGATACTACCTGGCCGAGAAAGGTCCCCCACGTCCCGAACGTCTTGGTTATAATAGCGCCCACGTGAAGTTCGGAATTCATCTCCTGCGCTGTCATGCTTGCTGCCAGGCCACCATCAGACGACACCGAACGCCCCTCCCCTCCGCCGGGTGCGGGGCTCGCTGATTCGTTTCGGGGAGACGAGAGCAGCGGAGAGGCGGCGGGGGCGATGGCAGCGGCGACGGTATCGATGCACCCGGCGGCTCGCCCCGCATTTCGGTCTGACCGGGTCCGGACGGAGCAGAGGGGTGACGGCCGTAGAGTGCAGCAGCTACCGCAGGGCGCCATCATCACCGGCTGCGACATGCGCGGCGGTGGACGGGGGCGACCAGGCGCATGCCCATCCGTGTGTGTCGTAGAACCGAGTCTTCGTGAAGCAGGCGCCACACGCGCAGCAGCGCATTTTCTTGGTCACCTCTACCCAAGTCCCCTCGGAAGGCGTCCAGCCCTCCTTGCCCTCAGGAATACGGCGCTTGGATTTGCGATGCCCGATGGCACACCACTACTCGGCGGCGGCGGCTCGCAGCGGCGGGGGTTGGTAGGGGCTAGTCACTGGCGCTCCGACGCTGGTGAGATGCATGGTAGTAAAGTGTCCGTTGCGAGTCGTCACGGAGCTTGTATTGTGAGGCGTTAAAGTACAGCGTGGCGGGAGTCCCAAAGATTACGGCTTACCACGCGAGGCGCGATGCAGGCCCAATGTTCTACGGGGACGGCACGACATGGTACTGGTATAAATTACGGAAGGCGGGCCCGCCGGGGACTTCATTGCGACTACCGAGCCTAGCAGAAAAGTGGCGATTACACGGTATATACAGCGATTACAAGCGAATTCCGTGGGAAAATCGCGATTACATTCCATTACAATATAATTCCGGGACAGTATGGGAGGCTAGTGCCTTCCTGTCCTGTCGGCGCCTCCACACCACATTCGGCCTAGTGCCGCTATTGGAGTGGCCCGGGATGTTGTGATGGGAAGGACGTTCTGCGTGCGTTCGGCGGATGGGGACGCGACCGAGCTGGCGGCGGATCTGGCGCTGGGCGGAACAACGCGCGCTGGACACCGGCGTCTTACGTCGTTGATGGTCCGGTCAAGTCCCCGTTCGATGTTATGTGAGCACCCTCTCCCTTCCTGTCCTGTCGGCGCCTCCACATCACATTCGGCCTAGTGCCGCTATTGGAGTGGCCCGGGATGTTGTGCTTGGGAAGGCGTTCTACGTTTTTCGGATGGGGACGCGACCGAGCTGGCGGCGGATTTGGCGTTGGGTGGCCTGCGTATGTTGCACGCCCGTGGCGCCCCGTTTTGGGTTGAACCCCCCACTTCCGCTCTTTGCTGCGAGACCTCTACTTCGAAGCTTCTTTCCTGTCGGCGCCTTCACATCACATTCAGCCTAGTGCCGCTATTGGAGTGGCCCGGGATTGTGTGCTGTGGAGGGCGTCCCTACCGCGTGGAGCGGCGGCTGGCTGGTGGCGATGCCTGGTCGGTGGCCGTCATGGCGGTTCCCGCCTCTGGTGGCCCGTAGCTGGATTTTCGTCCGGATTTCTGTATGGATTTCTTGAATTTTGCAGCTGGCTCATGTAATCACAATTATTTTGTGCCCGGGGCAGCACATGCGGCGGTGCACAGCCGTCACATGAATCGCTACTCGTACAGTATCGCGCAATCGTACGGGTATGAAAGTACGGGGTAGTATAGAATAATCTGGGCAGAATAATCGTCTCGGACCCTTCCTTCGCCCCTATTCATCAACCACGAATCGAACCCGGTACTTCTCGCATACAAGACGATTCCTCAATGACCAAAGTGAGCGTTTTCAATTGCCGTGGATGTAGTTGTACGAAGCTTGCGGAGTACAACTGGAGACCGGCATTTGAAAATGCCGGTTTTCCGTGCCGTAGCCCGCCGCATATAATGCGGCGGCTGTCAATATGATTGCTCATTCTCTTGTCATGCTTACCGGCGCTTTGATTAACGTCTATTATACTTGTCAGTCACGAGCATGAGCAACATGGGCCGCTTCCACCGCTTGCTGCTCTTTGCAGCCATCGTCGTGTTACATGTTTCCCCATGAATCTATCTACGACCACGAGGCTGGCCCTTCGGAGGGTCTCTCCCGTTCGATAGACGCGTTCCTCAATTAGAGGACGCTATCAAAGAGGCTTCCCGCGACATAAAATCTGCTGAGGAGTTGCTTCTCTCTATTAAAGGAGAGAGATCTCGTGAGCAACACCGTATGCTCATCAACAACTACATCGCCAGTAGGACTGCTATGGATGCGCAGTTGGATGCTTTCATCCTCAAGGCGGGCGAGCGAGGAGGCCAACAGAGTTCCGGGGGGAGCCAAAAGCAAGGCGGAGGCGCCTTCTGCTCCTACTTCTACTCGTCGCCCAAAACGCGCTCGGCGCGGGGAGAAGCACGACGACCTCGACTCCGATGACGACGAGTTCGGCAGCGACTCTAAGCTGCCTCCTCGGGAGCTTCCCGAGCCTCATGGGGGTTTCCATAAGAGGAACATTAGTAATAAAACTCACACTGTCTGAAACATGGTACCACTGAAACATGAACCCCTGCGATGCGAGTAGTGTGGTCGTAGTGGTGGTGGTGGCCGTGGTAACGGCGGCAAGCGCGGTGGCCGTAGTGGCGGCGGCGGTAGTCGTTATGGACGTCGATGTTATTATAACAGTTTCGATCCCCTAGATATGACATTTGTTATGGCCAAAAACTTATTGGCACAACAAAATAAGCATCTGTCTATCAACCTTATGGTGGTCGTGTTGTCGGCCCATGCCATGGTTGTGGCGCGTTTGGCCATTTGAAACATGCATCAACACTGCCCCGATGCCAAGAAGGGCTGATTTGATGTGCATCTTCGGATGTGCACACAGCTTCCTATACAAGATGTACTTGTAACATGTCTCTCATAATGTACATGTGCATTGATACTTTGGGATCTGAGACTGTCCGTTCAGCTCTCTTTGTATTTCTATCTTCTGATTTCAGCTCTAGCTGATAGCTGCATCTTTTGAAATATTCCTTTGTTGTCCATTCAGCATTTGGTTTGTAAGTGAAGCCTCTGTGGTTGGCTGACTCTGATTCAGCTTTCAATTTTCCATTTCCTTACTCTTGACTCCCTATGTCCTTTGGCTATGATGTCTGTTTGATTTCCACTTGATTTCATTCGTATCGCTGATATGATTCATATCTTCAGCTTATTTGTGCTAGGGCATATTTATTTATAATGTCTCTTGGAGTTTTATATTCTGATTTCTTTGTCATGTTTCTTTTTTAGTATGATTTTGTATCTAAATTCAGATACGAATTTGAATTTCGTATTCTTCACTAACTCTAAGTTGCAGAATGATACCAACAGATATGTTCATTTTGTTTGCTTTTTGCTGCTGCTCGTGTTATAGGTGTCTTTCCCGGTCCTCATATTAATCAGCCTGATGACGAGTCTCAATGGGCTCTCGGAGAGTCTTTGGACAGATTTGAGATGGAGCAGGGCACATCCATGTTCAGAGCTGGCACTCTGAGGAGGCCACTCCCTTTCTGGCGTTCTATATGCCGCCCTCGCCCGCCCGATCGAGGACGGATTTTCTCTTCGTTGGAAGACTTACCCTGCCCCAGCTGAGTTCCCCAACCTCAAAAAGGCCCACCAGAATGTGTTGCTGAGTGTGTTGCTGAAATGGTGGCTGCTTGTCATCGCGGTTGCGTTTGCGTTTGCGTTTGCGCAGGTGAGTGTTGCTTACTGTCACTTGGTAGTCGCAGTCCTATATGCGTCCTCCGTTTTGGCGCATTGTGCCGGTTCAACTGCGTGTCGGGTTTGAGACACACCGATGTCGTGTTCGCCCCGAGCGATAAGTTTGTGACGATTACATTCGCAAAAAGAAAAGCGGATCAGTACCGTCAAGGGACGCATGTCGTTATTTCTAAGATTCCCAGGCCTACTTGCCATGTCCGGCTGTTGCGGCGGTTGCTTGATGAAGCTGACTCGGCCTACTGGTAGGCAAGCTCATGTTTGTCCTATCTTTCTGGGCTTTGTCGGAAAATTTGTCCGGTCTTCCCCGGGCGATATTAATCCCAATGGCAACATTATTTCATTTGCCCAGTACACTCGGTACTTGTCGCGGCAGTGGATGGGCTCTATCATGGGCGTTATCGCTAAAGAGATCATGGCTACTGGCGGATCACACTCATGCCGTAGTGGCGGTGGTTCTGGCACTTCTATTGCCGTGTTTGACAGAGAAGATTGGGGTCAACGTATGGGCTCCAGTAGGGTTTCGTGCCAAGTCACGTATATGAAGAGTAGTGAGGAGAGAATGCTCTCCGTATATATCACGCGCAATCATGCGCGCCTCGCTCGGGTTCCACTGTTGTGGACAAGCGCTCGGTTGTTCCCGAAACGCAAATCGACCACGCATGCGCGTTGCGAGGCTCCCGTAGTGCCGGAATCAGAACCAGACGAATATACGGTTCCTGAGGTGGACGGTCGCCCATAGAATATTTTTACTTGTTATTTTCCTGAGCAAGCGGGTGAGGATGATTCCTGATTTTAGTTGACCACTCGACACTTGCTCCGCCGATCTTGCTTACACGCGGTTGCAAACTGAGGCTACGTACTAGTGTTCTCTCATTGCATGTCGCTCAGTTGCGTGCGGGCACGACTCGGAAAGTGAGCGTTTTCAATTGCCGTGGATGTAGCCGTACGCAGCGTGCGGAGTACAACTGGAGACCGGCATTTGAAAATGCCGGTTTTCCGTGCCGTAGCCCACCGCATGTAATGCGGCGGCTGTCAATATGATTGCTCAATCTTTCGGCGTGCTTACCGGCGCTCTGATTTCCGACCCGTTCCCTTTGGAGTCTCATTTGTAATGTAGGAGTACCGAGGTACCATGTTTCTGTGATTTGTTTTGTGCATTGTGGTGCGAGTACTGTTGTGGTACTATTTACGGGATTCGACGCGTTGATGTTCTGGCTAACTGTGCTAAGCATTGTGCCTTTTGGTTGAAGTGACGTTGCTGGACGACCGCTGGCATGGAGATGAGATGTATGATTACAAAGAGGCAGCGGTTAACCGGCTTTTTCATATTTCTTGTAAGGAACACCCCTGTGCCTACCGACCTTTACCGGTTGCCCACTGAGACTACGTACCTTTACTATCCGGCCGATGTTGGGCTTTTTGGGTATGGTGCTATCCGCGGGAACACGGTTGCTATCGATACCACCATTGCCCTATCATCGGCGTGTCAAGCTTGGATCCAACGACTGTATTGCGGGCCGCAGAGCGCCACAAAATCGAAAAGTATGACGAGGGTGTCCGAAACGCCGCCGGCATGTTTGGCTTTGTGCATTTCGCCGTGATCTCCGAGTTTGGCTCGTTGGCCCTGCACGCTGAGGCTTTCTTGGTGGAGCTCGTGAAAGCTAGCCGCACGCACACTTGCCAGAAAATCGGCCGGCTCTTGTCTGCGTGGCGCCGCCGTTTCTCCTTGCTCATCAACATGTCGCATGCAGACAACGTTCTTGGCGGGGTCGCGGCGGCGCGCACGTCACGTGATGGTGCTCCTACGCGTGCGTCGCGTCGCTCGTCATCATGTTTTGCTATGACCCGGGTCATCGGCTGCAAGCGCACTCGTTGCGGCTGATGGCCCACCCATGGACGGTGACCCCATCGGTTTCCTGATTCCCTTTTGGTGTTTCTATTCGTTTCTTGGCTTTCGATGTTTCCCTTGACCCTTCGGTTCATTGGCAACTTGGCGACTTCCTGGTCCCCTTGGCTCTTCCTTGGTAATTGGTTCCCTGGCCTTCTGCTCGACTCTTGATGGTTGCATGCTTATATATCTTTTGCTGGCAACCTTTCATAATTGCTTTTAGTTCTGCTCTTAGTGCGCATATATATGTTAAAGCACTGATGTCAGAAAAAAACTACACTGGGGCTACGTACTAGTGTTGTCTCAGTGCCTGCCGCTCAGTTGCGAGCGGGCACGGCTCGGAACTCTCTAGGCTTTCCTAGGGAGAAACGACCTAAGAAACCCTGGTTTTCGCAGTGCCGTCAGGGTTATGTGACGACCCTGCCGGCCCGGTCCGCCTGGACCGGCCGGCGCCGGTCCGACGGCGCCCTTTATTCGAGTATAAAGGGCAGCCGCCGACTGGGAGCGCCTTCAGTTGTTGGAAGGCACCCGTCTATATTGTCTTCTATGACTGGTACATTTTCGTTCATCTTCGACTCCAATTTCAAAGTTCTTCTGCGTTCTATCTTTTGTGTGATCCCGGCACTCACCATGGCTCGCTCCGCGAGTCCGTCGTGGGCGTGGCTCCTTGTCTCGCTCGTGGTGTTGTCGCCGTGCTTCCTCGTCCCTGTTTTGGAAGTGGACAAGTTTGAACTCGTTTGGAACGAGCTACTTGAGTCTCGCAAAGCTCTTCGTGAGCAAATCGTTACGCGCAAAAATCATCTCACGGTCCTAGGTGGTGATACTCCACATGCTAATGGGGTAACTGAGTCTCCCCTCTCGTCGCCGCTAGACAAGCATTAGCTGATACCTCTGCATCTCTACTCCGAATCGAACGTGAGATCTCGGAGCTTAGGCAGGCGGTCGCGTCGTCGAGCGGCCCGTCCACTTCGGCTTCGGCTTCGAAACGCGCTGCGGATGGAGACGCCGACTACGATCGCAAGGGCAACAGGCCAGCTCAACCACCTACTGCGGAGGCGCCGTCTCGCACCATCAACGCGCCTGAGGATGGCTGGCTCGACAAAGCTGGTAAGGTTCACCGCCGCCATACCGCTAACGCGCGCATTCTTCATCGTGACCTGGACGACGTCTTCAAGATCCAGGACCTCTTGGCACCAGCGGAGGAGCCTCTGCGCGACCAGGTGAAGGACGGCACCGATCTTCCTGCTTCCTCTCCGGCGTCTTCTGCAGAATTGTTCAAGGCGATTACCGCGGCTTTGGCGTTGTGTACTACTGTGGCTCTTCGGATCAACAAGCGTGGCAAGAAGCTTCATGTGGAGCACGAGTACGGCGCGGAGGTCGCTAGGGAGTTTGATGCGGTGGACCCTCTCGACGAGAAGGGCTCGGCGGACAATAAGGAGCTGAAGAAGGCGATTGAGGAGGTCAAGGCCAAGAAACCTTCCTCTTCTTCCTCGCGCGCGAAGCCAGCTTCCTCTTCTCGCAAGCCTGAGTCGTCTCGCCGTGGGAGCGACAACCGGAGGGAGGGCGGCCGTCGTGAGGAGAGGACTCCACATGGTCGGTCCTCCGCCGCGGACATTACCTGCTACCGCTGCCAGAGGAAGGTCATTTCAGTAGGGAATGCCCGAGTGCGCGTCGCTGAAGCGCTGTGGAGTCTGCAAGCCTCATGGCCTGGCCATTGATGGTGTTTTTCATGTAGCTGCAATTAGGCCTCCGGGCACCTGTTAGCCCTCCTCCGTGAGCTGAGCTCATGCTCTTGTCGTGGCACCTCTGATACCCCTTAGGGGGAATCACCTGTTTGGTAGTATATCTCGGAGATATACCTTGTGAATAATGCATATGATGGTCTCTACTATATCATGTGATGCCTCTGGCAGTTGCCTGCGCAACTTTTCATGTTTGACTGGTGATTCCATGTGTGTGAAGAACTGCACACCCTTGTGTGACGGCTCTTATCTTTCGATGTGACGGAGCGATATTTATTTTGAAAATACTGTTATTTTCAGTTACAGACAATTTCGATTTCAAACTCCCTGCTTGATGCATGTAGCAGTCATCCAGGCTGCTTGCTGACCATTACGGTGCTGTATGTTGCGTTGGCGTTTTGTGACAGTTTTAACGTCAGCTAATTTTGAGCTCCCTCATGAGCCAGCTTTGGACGTCAATTCTCCTGTGGAATCTGCCGGTGTTATCCGTAAAGGCTGACAATTTTGGGACAACATCACTGACCCAGTCAGAGATGGTCAGGTCAGAGACTGGGTCAGACATGGCTACCGTATGAACTGGGCCGATGATCCTGCTCCATCCAGTCATCTGCCAAATCACCCTTCTTCTCTTCAGCACCCTGATTTTATTGATGTGCAGATCGCTATGTTATTGCCGTTGGGCCATATCAGAGAGGAGTCTGTACCACCTGTGGTCTTGAACCCCTTGGGTATCCCCATGGGGTACTCAGGCTGATCTGTGACTAGCGCCATGTCAACAAGCATTTGGTTTACACTCCATTCAAAATGGAGTCGCTGTCTAAGTTGTCAGACCCGGTGAATCCCGGTGACATGCTGACAGTATGGACCTGACTCAGGGATATTATCATGTCCGTCTCCATGACTCTGCTGCTCCTTTCAGTGGGTTCGAGTGGAGAGGAAAATTCGATACTTGGCGGGTTTTGTGTTTTGGGTTATCTGATGCCCCCCGCTGTTTCTCTAAGGTCATGGGAGTGCTGGTGCGACAATGGCGAAGTAGAGGCATCATGATGCTCTGCTATCTGGATGATTGGCTGTTAATCTCTAGCTCAGTCAGGAAAGCACATCTGACTACTCAGCAAGTGCTGGCTTATGTTGAGCACGCTCATGTCAACATCAACTTCAGAAAATCCAGTCTGAATCCCAGCCCCACCATCACCCACCTGGGTTGTGATATTGACACGCTGCCTGGTACCTTCTCTATGCCTGAGAGGCGATGGGATGCCCTTCAGCTCGATATCCAGTCCCTGCGGCATGGCCACCATAGACGCCACAAAGTCAAGTCTCTAGCCAACTGTGCTGGGAAATTGATTTCTATGGGGCTAGCTTTGGGCCCAGTTTCTCGGCTATTTTCCAGAGGTATATATGCCAACATTGCTCGAGCTGAACGGTGGGGTCATCACGATGCTCTCTCTGAGGAATCCCGTGAGGAGCTACAGTTTTGGTCCTAAGTGTCTATGCAACAGTTCACTGGACGCATCGTACCTGATCTGGACAACAAGCTGTCCGTTTTTCTGGAATGTGATGCCTCGGGCATCGGCTAGGGCGGCCTAGCTAGACCGACAGATGGCAGCTCCGACCCCGTCGCGAAAGCTCACGGCTTCTTCCTTCCGTGGGAACGTGTAGAGTCCTCGACACACCGTGAGACTCGAGGTCTTCTTTTTGTCCTGAAGTAGTCCCTGTCGCACCTGATCGCGGGCAGACGAGTGCAAGTTCAGGTAGATAATAAAAAGATGCTACCAATTTGCTGACACGGCTCGTCGCGCTCGAGCTTGTCACTAAACTCTGTGGCTTAGCAAGTCTACCTCCTATGTCTCTCCTTGGGAGCGTCGCTCTCTATCGTGAGGGCTTCCCGCGAGGAGAATCCGGACTCTGACGAGATTTCTAAAATGTTCGACAAAGACGACTGGCAGCTGCTGCCCAGGTTTTTTCGGCGTCTCAGCTTGAAATGGGGCATTCACCATGTCGACCGGTTCGCATCTGATCTGAACCATCAAGTTCCGAGGTTCTTCTCACGGTTCTGATGCCCTGGATGCGAAGGCGTCGATGCTTTCAGCCACTTCTGGGGCGATAATGTGAATAGTTGGGTTACTGCTCCATTTAGGTGTATTGGCCGGGTTATGCGCAAGCTGAAGGCTGATCGCGCGGTCGCTACAGTTATAGTGCCTTTATGGCCTAGCCTGTCTTGGTGGACCTTAGTAGCCCCTGACGGTATGCACCTAGCTGACTGTGTGGTCGATTGGGTCATGCTCGACATCGGCGAGGAGCTATTCAGTTCTAGCGAGGGCAGTGGTAACAGCCGCCCGAGCTGCTCCCGGAACTAGCGCGTCCTCGCCTTGCGTGTCGACTGCCGATCTGGCGCGCGGCGCACCCCAGCGCACCACCGCTGCCTCCACCCGAGGTGGTGCGACCGTCACGGCTCATGAGTCGGCCATCACCCAGGGGTGTACCTCCGCCTGGCCGAGTAACCCGGTAGCAAGCTTCAATGCGACCGGAACATCATTGTTTAATGCTTTGATCACGTCGGCCCCACGACAGTGGGCAGCTGGCTCTAATCGTGCCTATGCCTACATATGGAATCGATTCGTGATTTTTTGCGAAGCTCGGACACGTCCCATGTGCCCTATGCCAGCGGCTCCGGTTGTAGTGGCTATGTTTTTGCAAGCTCGGTTGGACGCCCCGTCTACCAACAGTTATTCCGTGATCAGGTCCGCATCGGCGGCGGTATCGCAGATGCACCGGCTGAATATGCACCCCACTCCTACCTTGTCACCGTGTTGCGCCTTTGCCCGGCAGCCAAGCGCACCCTGGGGCTCGCCGTGAAGAACGCCAAGGAACCCTTCGCGTGGTCTGACATCGCGAAGCTCGTCCGGCTCCGCTGCCGGGACGACTCGGGTATTTATTCGTGGATAATAGCAGTCGCCGTGGCCGTTAGTTTTACCAACTTTTGCCGCTACCGTGATCTCCAGGTTCTTCGGTGGGAGGACGTCTCCTTCCTCTCAACTTACCTGGAATTCCGCTTCGTGAAGCGCAAGAACGACCAGCACCGCATGTGTGGCAAAATGCGTGTCGCCAGGATGCCCGGCGCCGTGGTGTCACTGTGAGATTCAGATGTGACATACGGGTGACGAAGCACTACTACTAGCGACTATTATTTATTCGTGAAGGCTGCTGCTGGTGGCGGCACGTCCATCCAGTTACGTGCGAGTACATCCGGCGTTATTGCCGGCGGGCGATAAATCCTTTTTGTCATCATTCTGGTAGTCGTACTAGCCCGGTGAATTGTTACATGGCACTGACGTATAAGGTACAAGGTTGTCCGTGTAGTACCGGGTAGTACGCGATATATTTATTGAGCCGGTATCTAGTACGAACCCGGGCACGATGACGAGTCGTCCTGTGGATAACTACGACTATTAGTACATGGGAGCGCAAATCGCAGCCGTACGTATTTGGTAACACTGGGGAATTTTGTGCACATTATAGCTAGTACTGCTGAACGGGCCTGCCAACCGTCCGATCAAAGGTCATCAGATGGGCGGTTTGGCTGCCATGTTTTGCCAAAGAGTGCTCACGTTACATAAATATTCGCGAGGGGGAGGGCGGGGGCAGGCAGCGGTTTGCCGAAGAATGTTTGAATTACAATATTCGCGACAGCTGCCATCGGGGAATGTGGCCCGGGGGGGGGGGGGGGGGGGGGGGAGGCGGGCGGGCGTGGTCCCCCCCCCCCCCCCCCCCCCCCCGCCGCCCGCCGCTCCCGCCGGGGGAGTGAGGGGAGGGGGGTAAGGGGGCGGGGGCTACTGCTTGTTCTTGCGTGCCCGGGGGACCCTCCGCTTCGACGATCTCGCTGCCTCCGCCTCCGCCTGCGCCTCCGACTCCGCGACCGTCAGTTTCTTACCTCGGCGCTTCTTCACTGGCCTCTTCCGCTTCTTGTCATCCGTCAGTGTCTTGACCACCCCGGGAGGCTGTGCCGTCGACGACGCCGCCATGAGCTTCCTTACCTTGGCGTCGGGACGCCTCCTGTGCCCGGACGCCCACAACAAGCCACAATCGTTTCGCCTTTAAGCGGCTGAGGATGCGGCCTCCTCGGCCACCACGAGTTGCGCCGCTGGCACTGTGGAAGCCTTGGCGTTGAGGTGGGCCTTACAGCGCTCCCGGACGAACCTGCGCGCGGCACAAGTTAGCCACGAGTGGGTGCGTGCTAATGCGGAGGGTGGAGTGTTTTGTTGCGCGCCCACCTTGTCACGCGTTTCCTCATGTCTTTCTCGTCCTCCTCGATGCCGGCGGCGCGGACACGCGAGACAACAAGGCTCGCCGCCCACTTTTGCCCGGGGGGCGAGGTCTGCCATGGCGTTGTGAGCGGTGAAGGGGCGTGGGGGGGGGGGGGGGGGGGGCGGCCGAGGTGGAGAAACTAACACCCAGTCGACGACCGCCTTCCGCAGCAGTCAACGACACATCGGAGGCGAGGAGCAGCGCGCCACTACTATTTATATGCACGTATTGTCAAGGGCTAGTCGGTGCGGCATTGTGTCGGTGTAATTTCGCAATGTTTATTGTTGAAGTAGCACGGCGTAATGAATACGCGGTTTCACCGAGTGAATCCGGGATAATATGTGCGGTAGGGCGCGCGTATATGTGCGCGACGAATGTGCGCGCGCAGCGTTGTGCGGCGGTGTGCGGCGGTGTGCGGCGGTGTGCACCGATGTTAATATAGTGTGAATATTATATCGGCCGTAGACGATCGGGTCTGGCAGCACCGTCCGTGCTTGTAAATAAGCGACAATGGATCACGTCATGCTCCGGTTGTACTCCTACACTTCCTCCACTTTGGCGGGTGGGGGGGGGGGGCGGGGGGGGGGTCCTGTCCTTATTACTTGCATCGGTGGACGTGCTGGATATGGAGGTCACCGGGCACATCGCGTGGTTTCGGAGCAGTTCATTCGCGCCTCCTCGTCTTGTTTGCAATCGTCGCCCTAATCCAATGCAGGGTGAGTAGCGGGACACTGTGCCCCCCCCCCCCCCCCCCGGGTTTATGTAAACAAATATCTAGCCGTGCATGCGCCGCAATCGGTACCCAATGAGCGGGGTATGTGACAGTGGTTTCGGAGCAGTGCAAGCATTCCGTGCGTGTGCACAAGCACGTACGACTGGGAATGAGGCGGGGGTTGCGGATGGAGTGCATTGGCGGTGCATAGAATAGCGTGTTCCTGGGGTTTTGGCTGCATCAGACGCCGTATTCCCGTCCATCCGGCACGGAATGTCCGGTTTTCACACATTTGTGTGTTAATATAGTGTGAATATTATTATGCGTCTTTTACGCCGGGTGGATGGGCATCCGGCGTCCGATGCACCCCAAGTATTTGCAGCACGCTACTCTACGCACCGCCAATGCACTCCGCAAGCCCCGCCTCCATCCGCGTCGGAACCGGTAGTAAGTGTTGTTGTGTGCGCACATCGTGACAACATTACACGGTGGCAATTGCAATTATTAGCGGTGGATAATGTGAAGGCGTTTTCGAAATCGACAGAGAATGAGGCGGTGCTGGCGGAGTGCATTGGCGGTGCATAGAATAGCGTGTTGCTGGGGTTTTGGCTGCATCGGACGCCTTATTCCTATCAATCCGGCACGGAATGTCCGGTTTTCACACATTTGTGTGTTAATATAGTGTGAATATTACGCGTCTTTTACGCCCGGTGGATGGGCATCCGGCGTCCGATGCACCCCAATTATTTGCAGCACGCTAGTCTGTGCACCGCCAGTGCACTCCGCAAGCCCCGCCTCCATCCGCGTCGGAACCGGTAGTAAGTGTTGTTGTGTGCGCACATCGTGACAACATTACACGGTGGCAATTGCAATTATTAGCGGTGGATAATGTGAAGGCGTTTTCGAAATCGACAGAGAATGAGGCGGTGCTGGCGGAGTGCATTGGCGGTGCATAGAATAGCGTGTTGCTGGGGTTTTGGCTGCATCGGACGCCGTATTCCCACCCATCCGGCACGGAATGTCCGGTTTTCACACATTTGCGTGTTAATATAGTGTGAATATTACGCGTCTTTTACGCTGGGTGGATGGGCATCCGGCGTCCGATGCACCCCGAATCTCACCAACACGCTACTCTACGCACCCCCAACGCACTCCGCCAGCCCCGCCTCTTTCCGCGCAGGTCCTACGTTCCATTGTATGTATATACATACGTACATGTACTGCTCCGAAACCAGCCCAAACTTAATGAGTGCACAAGTGTAAATGGGGGGGGGGGGGGGGGGGGGATGTGGCGGCGGGGCATCCACTCACACATACCCCGGCGATGCATGACAGATATTACATGCCGTGGCGGGTCGGCGGGCCGACCCGGCGGGCCGACCCGGCGGGGGGTGGGGGGGGGGGGGGGGGGGGTCTATTCAACTACACGTGCCACAGTGTCGTTTCGTGGAGCAGTATATGTGCCCGGCCTCATTTATACCGCCCCCTACCTGCGCTGCATGGTCCACCCCTACGAATTACTTAGCACAAACCGCCATTACTTAATAGGAACCTAGCACAGCCAGGCTTATATGCCCGCTTTGCCGATCAACTTCTACGCACTTTCCGTCCCTCAACCGCCGGACATGGGGGTTAAGCCGCCAGCCTCGGCAGTTGCTTAGCCAGACTTGGCATCCCGTACCGTGTCCATGGCTTCGCAGCTCTGCCGCCGGCACACGACGAGTCCGGGGCTTGCTGCCGCGGGGTTGCGCACGCATGCACGCACGGTAATACGCCGCCGACGCCGCCACGCTTACTTCCACCACCTTCGCCAGCCGCAGCTTCGCACGCCGTTCCGCCGACATACGAAACGCACGAATCTCCCCCCCCCCCCCCCCCCCCCCGTCCCCGCGTCATGTATAATATATTCGAGGCGACTATGCGGGGCCCAGCACACGCCGCGGCGTGGGTCGGCGGAGCGGCATGCGGCGGGAGCCCTAATGGCCGGGCAGTATCGACACCCACACAGGCACCGCCGCTCACCTCCGACGCGGATGAACCGCCTCCCAAAGGAAACATGCCGGTTGGTGGTAAGCCCAGCAAGCGTGGGGTGCCGGCGCCGGTACTGGTGCGACGGAGCTGTCGCGTCAGGAACCGCACCGCATGTGGAGCAACACATGGCGGTGCCGGCCCCACCTATGTCTAGGGCCACCTCCTCACAACACCCCGCCACGACGGCGTCGGCCACCGCCGACGGCGCCGTTGCGTGGGGGGACGCCCTGCCAGGCGATGATGATGCGCCTGGTGCGCCGCGTCAGGAGGCGGAGGAGGCCGTGGTCGAGGCGACTGATCGGGCTGAGGGGGTTGTTGAGGCGAGCGAGGATGCGCTCGCGCCACCCGCCCCGCAGCCACCTGCGGGACATGCCGACTTGCTCGTCGCCATGTTGACCGGAGCACTACGAGCAGTGGCGGGAGGCGGCCACATGCACTATCATGTGCGTGGACTGCGGCCAACGGACGGACTGGGAGTGTTGCTGCGTCGGCACCCCGGCTTTGTGCGGCCCCAAGTACCCATGCATGGCGACCCATCAGCGGGCAGTCCCCTGCCCGACCACGGCCACGGTGAGGGCGGAGTTCCGCCATGTCAGGGACGCGTTCCACGACGCGACTCGCGCCGCCGTGTGTGAGGCTTCCGAGAAGGCACGCGCGGCTGGTGGGGTGCGCAGGGTGAGGCGGCGGACGGCCCGGGAGATGAAGGAGAGCGAGACATGCCGTCAGTGAGGTCGGGCGCAATGTCATTGGGTGGGGCACACGGACGTGTAACACTTGCACTTTGCGCGTACTGCTGGGTTACATCCAGGCGGTGTCACACTATGCAACCGGAAAGGCTGCGTTGCTACTGCAAACGATGCTACGCCTCACTCGGTAGCAACCGCTGCCCCGCCTATCCCACAGCCGCTGCCCCCCCCCCCCCCCCCCTCGCGCACCATCCTGCGACCTCGCGTGGATCCCCGCCACCAGCAGCTTGCACTTGCACTTTGCGCGTACTGCTGGGTTACATCCAGGCGGCGTCACACTATGCAACCGGAAAGGCTGCGTTGCTACTGCAAACGATGCGACGCCTCACTCGGTAGCAACCGCTGCCGCGCCTATCCCACAGCCGCTGCCCCCCCCCCCCCCCCCCCCCGCGGGATCCCCGCCATCAGCAGCTTGCACTTGCACTTTGCGCGTACTGCTGGGTTACATCCAGGCGGCGTCACACTATGCAACCGGAAAGGCTGCGTTGCTACTGCAAACGATGCTACGCCTCACTCGGTAGCAACCGCTGCCCCGCCCATCCCACTCGCGTTGGCGCCGCGCTGCCCCGGCCGCCGCGCGTTGGCGCCGCGCTGCCCCGGCCGCCGCGCGTTGGCGCCGCGCTCCCCCGGCCGCCGCGCCTTGGCGCCGCGCTGCCCCGGCCGCCGCGCCTTGGCGCCGCGCTGCCCCGGCCGCCGCGCCTTGGCGCCGCGCTGCCCCGGCCGCCGCGCCTTGGCGCCGCGCTGCCCCGGCCGCCGCGCCTTGGCGCCGCGCTGCCCCGGCCGCCGCGCCTTGGCGCCGCGCTGCCCCGGCCGCCGCGCCTTGGCGCCGCGCTGCCCCGGCCGCCGCGCCTTGGCGCCGCGCTGCCCCGGCCGCCGCGCCTTGGCGCCGCGCTGCCCCGGCCGCCGCGCCTTGGCGCCGCGCTGCCGCGGCCGCCGCGCCTTGGCGCCGCGCTGCCGCGGCCGCCGCGCCTTGGCGCCGCGCTGCCCCGGCCGCCGCGCCTTGGCGCCGCGCTGCCCCGGCCGCCGCGCCTTGGCGCCGCGCTGCCCCGGCCGCCGCGCCTTGGCGCCGCGCTGGGTCTAGAGTCCTCCCCTCCCTGGTGAGCGCGTCCACCTGCGCCTTGCGCTCGGGGCCGTCCTCCTCCGTCACCACATTCTGCAACCCCCACCGCGTGACGAACCACGCAGCTCCTTGCATGCGCTTGTACATGTGCCCAAGCACCGCCTGGGCACGCGAAGCTCCTTCTCGGTCATGATCGCCTTCACCCGGGCCTCCTCGAACAGCGGACCGGCGTTAAGAATGGAAAATGTTTCCATGTGGTGCAAGCAGTCCTCCATGACCCAGCCGGACTGCACCGTCACCTTGCCTGACCCTGCAGTCATGGAGGGGAATGCCGTCATGCCCACGCCCACGCCCACGCCCGGGGCGGGGGGGGGGGGGGGGGGGTTTACCTTTCGACTTCTTGGACACCGCAAACGAAGGGCGCAACCCGCGTCCAAAGTTGCTGGGTATCGGGACTAAAGCCTGGCGCCGGTCTTCCTGCTTCATAGCTCGGAATCCAATGTGGCCCTGCACGGTGACAAATTTCCTCCAGAAGTCCCTTCCCAAGCCAAAAAAAAACAGGTGGAACGGCGCGAGGGGGAAGAGGTTGACCATGCTGACATAGCCCAGGACCACATGCACATGGCACACGCCATGGCAGCCAGTGTTGTGCTTGGCCTCCGCCAGCCGGGTTGTGTTGAACGCACGCCGGGCAAGGTGCGTGATTCACTGGACAAGTCATCGCCTTCATGGACGGTTACCAAGCGAGCATCCCCGTCCGCATCCACAGGGGGGTGCTCCTGGGCAGCCGCCATAGCCTCCACAACCTGCCACGCCGACCGGGCGGGTGCGTGTGATTCCATACAACCGCAGTTGAGTGGTGCCACCCGCACGCAGGCCGGGCCCACTCACCTCTGAACGCAGAAGATCCACAATGTCACCGTCCTCGAAAACAGCGTGCCACTGGGTCGCCCCGCCGTAGTCCTCCAACACCCACTCGGTAACGACGCCGGTTATCACGCCGTAGTGCCATACTCCCCGGAACTTCTTGGCGATGACCTTCATGTAGAAGTCACCGGGATCGCCTTTCCGTATCACGCCCTCATCGGCAGCTTCCACGTCGGCCGGCGGCCACGCAGGCGCGTCGATATCCATACCGTCTTCGCCAACGGGGTCCTCCCCCACACCCATCACATCGTCCTCCGAGACCGGCGCCGGCGGGCCGTTTCCGACGGCTGCAGCTACTCCTGCTGCCGCCCCTGCCGCTGCTGCTGCTGCTTGTAATAAGGCGGCCTTGCGGTGCAACTTAGCCGCACGCTTCAACGAGTGGCTACAGTTAGGGTATTTCCGGAAGTGCCGCTCTCGCGCCGTCCTTTCACTACTGCCCGTCACGATGACGTGGCAGTGCTTGCATGTGTACACGCCATTCTTCGACACACTCGACATCCATCCCTCTCCCGGCATGCCTGCTGCCGCGCGCGCGCGGGGGGGGGGGGGGGGTTGAGAGTTGGGGTGGATGTAGCCCACCACCGGCAGGGAGCACAAATGCGAGTGCGCGGCTGTCCGCGCTTGGTTCAGCGGTGAGCGGCGGTGACCGCCAGGCGACCCCGTACTTCATGCGCGTGCTGGGGCGTTACACAATCATCAGCAGTTAGGGCGGCTGCATTAAAACGCGCACCTACGAACACCACCTACCGCCTACCACCTAACGTACCACCTACATCCGCCCACACCTCCGCCCGTTGTGCCGCACATCGCCGCACACCGCGGGGTCAGCGGTCAGCGATGTGCGGTCAGCGATGTGCGGCGATGTGCAATGAGTGCGTACATCCGCCTGTACTTAGCCCGGGTGCTCCGCGTCGGCGGGCGACACGCGAGCCCGCGTGCGCATATCAATTTGATGAAATTATGGAAACGAGAAATTCATATAGTACTTTACAGGTCGCGCGCGATAGTCGTCGCTACTGGGTATGAAATCCACGTCCCTCGTCCGTCCCGTATCGTCCCCGTATGTCGTCGTTCGTCACCAGTAGGGCACATTTACGTCACATCTGAATCTCACAGTGATGTGCGTCTATGGACTCTCGCGCCAGTACCATGCCGTCATGATCCGCTGGGCAACACCCACCCTGCCAGTGTTCCCGGGGTTCAGCGGCACAATCCTACGGCACAAAGGAGACCTAGGGACAGTTCCCTCCTCCTCCCCTATTGAGTACCCCGCGTTCAGACGCTACCTTATTGCGCGGTGGCTGGGCCCGCTGCTCACCCCTGCGATGCCCGAGGCCGCTTTTCTAGCCCAGTACGGCACCCATTCCAACCGGAGCGGCGGCGCTTTCGCTGCCGCTAACGCAGACATGCCGTTTGCAACATGGGGCCATCATGGTGGTTGGAAGTCGACCTCGGCTCAGCTTCGCTATATGGGGCTGGATGAGGAGCACGTTTTGTCCGTGTCGCGTGCGATCTTGACACTTGCCGAAGAAGACGAGCCGGACGGTAGTGACGGTGACGATTCGTCACCCGGCACTAACTCGGATTCCTCCCGGGGCGACACTTAGGTCCCAACCTAGTGGCAGTTCTATACCGTGCTTGTGATGTTCCATGTCTGTATCTGTACCTGAATGTATGTAATTCCCTGTATGATTTGGCTCACATATGTCCGTGTACGGGCCCCGCCAGACCAGCCATTGTTCTTTCATCTGTTGGATCATTCGGTCCCAGCCGACCCCATACATTTTGATGCAAAATCTACGATGTCAAGCTGCGAAAACTATAGGGTTTCCTAGGGAGAAAAGGCCTAATAAACCCTGGTTTTCGCAGTGCCGTCAGGGTTATGTGACGACCCTGCCGGCCCGGTCCGCCTGGACCGGCCGGCGCCGGTCTGACGGCGCCCTTTACTCGAGTATAAAGGGCAGCCGCCGACCGGGAGCGCCTTCAGTTGTTGGAAGGCACCCGACTATATTGTCTCCCACCCACCTGCCCGGAGACAATTATTCGCAGTTATAGTACGTTTCCGGATGCTGCTCGATTTAGATTAGGGATAGTCTGGTTATTTGTGAAAGCACTTGAGGTGGGGAGTGAATATCAGAATAAATTGGTATACGTCATCCCACAGGGGTGTTGCGTGTCCGATAAACCCAGGTGCTACAACTATTAGTGATTACATGTGCTAGCTGCAAAATTCAAGAAATCCATGAAGAAATCCAGAAGAAAATCCAGCTACGGGCCACAAGAGGCGGGAACCGCCATGACAGCCACCGATCAGGCATCGCCACAAGCCAGCCGCCGCTCCACGCAGTAGGGACGCTCTCCCCAGCACACAATCCCGGGCCACTCCAATAGCGGCACTAGGCCTAATGTGATGTGAAGGCGCCGACAGGAAAGGGACTTCGAAGTAGAGGCCTCGCAGCAAGGAGCGGAAGTTGGGGGGTCCAACCCAGAACGGGGCGCCACGGGCGTGCAACAGACCCAGTGCCAAATCCGCCGCCAGCTCGGTCGCGTCCCCTTCCGCCAAACGTAGAACGCCTTCCACATCACAACATCCCGGGCCACTCCAATAGCGGCACTAGGCCGAATGTGATGTGGAGGCGCCAATATGACAGGAAGGGAGAGAGTGCTCAACGAGTAGGGAATGGAGAGCCGACCGGGCCAGCAAGGACGTAAGACGCCGGTGTTCAGTGCGCGCTGTTCCGCCCAGCGCCAAATCCGCCGCCGGCTCGGTCGCGTCCCCTTCCGCCGAACGCAGAACTTCCTTCCCAGCACACCATCCCGGGCCACTCCAATAGCGGCACTAGGCCGAATGTGATGTGGAGGCGCTGACATGACATGAAGGGAGAGGGTGCTCAAAGAACAGCGAACGGGGACTTGACCGGACCAGCAACGACGCAAGACGCCGGTGTCCAACGCGCGTTGTTCCGCCCAGCGCCAGATCCGCCGCCAGCTCGGCCGCGTCCCCTTCCGCCGAACGTATAACTCCTTTCCCAGCACAACATCCCGGGCCACTCCAATAGCGGCACTAGGCCGAATGTGATGTGGAGGCGCCGACATGACATGAAGGGAGAGGGTGCTCAAAGAACAACGAACGGGGACTTGACCGGACCAGCAACGACGTCAGGCGCCGGTGTCCAGCTCACACTGCTCCTCCGCGGCAGTGGCAACACGGGCGGGGCCAAGGCTACCAAGGCGCCACCCGTGCACGATCCCCGCCCCCATCCCCAGCCGGGGGTGGAGGCGGAGGAAGGGCCCGCGATTCCGAGGCCCGAGGACGGTCGTCGGGCCCGCCCAGGCGGTGGGGGGGTGGGTTGATCTAATGCTACAGCTATTAATCAGGTTTTTCCAGCGTCTTGGCCATGATGAGAGGCCAGGAGCAGCACAGCGGGATGTACTGTCCTGATGAGCCACGTGATCGCTGGTGGCTTGTAATTTATAACACCAGCGGGGGCTCGGGACGTGCGGCGCCTTTGCGGACACCATCCGGTCTAGCGGCCCCGTACCAGTCATGGATCTTTCGGTACGTCCCAGCCGACCGCCCCGTACATTTTGATGCAAAATCTACGCTGTCAAGCTGCGAAAACCCCTCACCCCCCTCAATAACCGCCGCCGCAGCGGACAAGGAATGTATACCTTGCTGCTCGTGTACATACGTTGCCAGCAGCACCCGTAGTTTGGGGATCACGTCGCCCCAAACCGACGAAATAAAACCGACCGCCCGCCACTGCTATGCTGCACATCCGCACACCTCGACCCTACGGAAGCACATCGCCAATCGCACGCAGCTGCGGGGCTACCGGGCCCTGCAGACGCGCTGATGATCCGCCCGGGCTGCAGCTCGGCTCCGCGCCGCTACGCCTTCGCGGCGCCTGTGAACGCCATCCGCTGCCACCGGAGCGCGGCCAGCGGTCCGCCGCACTGGCGCGCGGGGCATCGCCCATGCAAGCCGCGCCGACGTGACGGTAGTGAGGCTGGCGGGCGGCAAGTCGCGGTGCGCGCAGTGTCTCGGCCGGGTGTAGCTGACGACTCGGCAGTGGACTACAGGTGAGCGAGCGGCCGGACAGCTGCCCCCCCCCCGCCCGCCCCCCCCCCCCCCCCCCGGAGTTATTGACAATTCCTGTCTCCCTGATTGGCGGTAATCCCTAGTAGGGGACGCAACGAATCCTGAAATAACAAGGCTGCTTTGGCAACAGACCAGTGGGAAACCGGGAAATACCGACTGTTAGTGTTGAATATATTCCCAGCATTATCGAATAGGAATCTCAGGTTTCGTCAAGGCAGGGGAGGGGCAAAGGGGGGAGGGAGCTGGATGTGGGTGATGCGCGGTCGACTTGCTTTATTGAGTTACCGGAGCGAGAGGGCCCAGCCCCAGTGGAGCATAGAAAACGAAATATGCCTGTGGTATCCGATGAAACGTGGCGATCTCACAGAGGTCCGCAAGCAGATTCAGAATAGGCGACTCCGCCTGGTGGCACACCACTCCGCCCCCCCTAAGCAACGGCTCATGCCACACCGCTGCACCCTATCCATGCTTTAGGGTTTGATCCACTGCTACACCCTATCCACTGCTCTGGACCCCATGGCGAAGAAGGAAACCATGCGTTAAATGTAAACCTAGTAGAATGCACCACGAACATTTCACGCAGTCTCTGACTCATTAACGCGAAACTCTTCAGTACTTTGGGGAGTACTTTGGGGGGTCCATGGCACCCGTTGGAATGTTATGAGTGCGTACCAGGATGTGTTGAGTCTTTCCATGAGACAAATGCCATTCAATTACCACAATGATTGATTCAGATTGGGTTGGACCTCCTGGATCCTTTCCTTCCCGAAACGCTCACCCCCCCCCCCCCCCCGCCCCCCCCTCGTTCATGGCAGCGGGCCCAAGGCAACGCTGGACAGAGCAACGGTGTGGCGGCTGCAGATGGCGCTGGAGGAGGGCGCGCCACCGGCTGTGGTGCACGTGCGCTTTGCGCGGGAGGAGGGGTATGAGCCGCCGCAGGGGGTGATCGAGGTGGTGGAGGACGAGCGCGGAACGCTGCAGCAGGGCGCCTCCACGCGCTGGGAGCTGGGCGAGGACCCGGACAAGAAGAGTGCGCCCCCCCGGCCCCCCAAAACACACATACACCCCCTCTTCCTTCTATCGTCCGCCTGCCCGTCTGAGGAATACACACGTTCTTACATGTATGTGAATGAATGCGTGGGGGAGCGTTTTCCCTAATTGTTGAGCGATACTGTTACGACATGGGGCGAGGGCACACTTTACGGCAAGCGGTGGCTGTTGCGGTTCCCAAAGCAGGAATTAAAGCAAACGAGTTGTACCCAGGTGGGCGTCATTGGGATTTAGGTGACTAAACCCCTAAGTGCCACTTTCCACCAGGCTTGGGGGATCCCCCTCCCCAGATTCCTATTGTACTCCGCACCCAACATCCGAGAGGGGGAGTCGGCGGGGCTGATGCCCTACCCAGCCCCGAACGTCCAGATGGGCTACGTCACTATTCCTGCAGCCCGGTAGGGCTTTAGCTGCTTACCCAACTGGGATGCAATGATGCCCTCTAACCACCTACAGCTCCATGTAATGTTCTCCCCCCCCCCCCCCCCCCCATCCCCTGGCCCACCCCTTCCTCTCTCTCTCTCTCTGGCCCAGGCTGGCCTTGGTACTGGGCGCTTAGTCTTGCTCCGTCGTTGCTTCTGCCGCGATGCTCCGCACGCATCCGATCGCGCCCGAGTGCTGTACGCAGTTTCAAGAACTGTGTAACTTTGTAGGCGCTTTTACAGGACTCACCACCCAAGGATTTCGACCCTAGGGACCTAACATGCCAGAGTTTAGCGAGACTGGTTATCATGTCGTTTCTTTGCCTCTGACTAGCTAGCCTAGCTAGCCTTTCTGGGACATTAACAACCCAAGGTCCCACCTTGGGTCAGCCTGTGCATGGGTCCTCCCCTCCCTGTCATCACACACACCCTACCAAATAGATGGACGGGAGGGTCCCCAAAACACTGCGCTGGTTGTTTGAACCCCAAATCACATCGTGTGAGGTATATATTCGTGCTGTGTTCACGTTATACATTGTGTCTCGTATGACAGCCTCCTCTGCGTGCGAATCCAAATATTAGCGTGTTATTATAGTCAATATCTGTACCATATTCAAAGGCCCATTTATACGGCATTACTTTTATTAATGCTTACATACACACTCTACCACGGAAAAGAATTATTATTGAAAATAAAACGAATATTAAGAACAAGATGAGAATAAGAACAATAGCAATGATAACAACAACAAGAACAACAATACTAATAATATTAATAATGATAATATTCTTGGAATTAGCCGCCCACTCATGGTGTAGATAAGCATGTTGTAGTCCTGTGCCTAACTCTCGTGGACGGCGTGCGAAACGCCTTCTGAAGTAAGCGCTTTTGGGCTCCCTCGCCAGGCGCCAACCCCATGGACGGTGGCGGCCTGTGGATCTGGGCGCTCTTCAGCGAGACGCCCTTCCCCTGCATGCTGTTCAGCCTCGCCACCAACGAGGTGAACCCCCCCCCCCCCCCCCCCCCCCACTCTTTGTTATCCATAGCATGCCACGCAGTTTGGGTGTTCGCTTTAGTAATACCGATACTCGGTTGCCTGTGTAGTGCATACGTGGATGGTGTAATATATTATGTACATACCGGTATACATGTACATTTGTACATGTTTTTGGGGGGCTGGGGGGATTGTACGTGTGTGTGCGGGGGGTGCGTGTGTGTTTATTTGTGTGTGTGTGTGTGTGTGTATGTGCTGTGCCAGTCACACTTTTGGCTGCATCCACCTTTGCCTTTCCTCTGTAGTTGTTTCGGATGGCCGGAAGAAGCCAGGAAGTATCCTGTGGGGTGTCTGTCCCTAATGCCGCCGCTAGTGGGTGCAAGCGCAGCGTGCCGCCGTCGCTCGTGCCGCGGCCAACTCGCCACGCGGCGGGTCCACTCCGTGCGCTTTTTGGATTTGAGGGCGCCATCGGGGGCCGTCGGTGCTGGTGTGAGCCACGCCGAGCGCGCAGCGGTGCTGGGGGCGTTTCCACTGTCGCCACTTGGTGAGGGGGAGGCCACAGTGTCCGCTCCTTCGCTGCCTTCCACGTCATTGTGCATCTCGACCTCCAGCAGTGTGATGTGCGATCCTGTTCCGACGCCGCCTGTGCCTTCTGCCCCCGCGGGCCGCAGTACGGCACCGTCTACGTCAAGGCCACGCACGGACAGGGCCCCAAGCGGGGCACGGTGCTCACGGACGGCGTGCTGAGCACGCGCACGATGACGGAGGTGGCGGCGGATCTCATCGGACTGTCCAGGGCGCAGGTCGCGGAGCAGCTGCCGGCGGGCACGATCCGCATCGCGCCCCTGGGTTGCTACTGAGCAACAGCAGAAGATGAGTTCTCGTGACGAATTCGTCTATGTTCGGTATTAATCCGTGTACATTTGGCGACCGAGCGCCCCGCCAGTCGTCGACAAAACGCTACTGTGATCAGCAAATCGGCATCATTCCTATTATTACTTTGGCGGCCACTTCTCTTGCCACTTCTTCCGAGCCCCTGACCTCCGACGTAAGAAGCACAGCAACGCCTCCATGCGCGCGCGCTGTAATTCATCCAGTTTTGGCACCTTTTGCCTCAGGTAGCGATTTGACCTGATGAACTGATATGTGCGACGCAAAATCCTATCCAGAATGGCCAAAACTGGATTCCAGTCAAATATCCGTCTAAATTCAGATGAATTCAGCTCTTGGGCTGCCTTGATCCTCTGCGGACCGCACATACCAGTACTCTGCGCAGTGCACTTGCCGGGAAGCCCCTCTTGGCTGAATAACGGGAGCTGGGTGGCTGCATTAAAGCTGAATTCAGTGCCTTCAATTGGAATCCAGGCTGGAATTCAGTACTCGGCGGCGTATTGCCGCACTGGTGAAAGCCCCGTCCAAGCCCCACTTCCGCGCAACGCTGAAGTGCTGAAACAGCGAGTGTGGCCAACGGGGAGGTCAATCAACCGCCCGTCTCCGAGCTACCGGAGCGCGACTGCCCTTCAGCGGGGGTGGTGGGTTCGTTTGCTTTTAGGGTTTCAAGAGGGGTGTTGGGGGGGGGGGGGGGGGGGTCACAGCACGCCGAAGAAGGGGTTGCTGAGCGCGCTGTTGAGCTCGCCGCCGGCCGTGTTGAGCAGCACGAGGTCCACCGCGTCGCGCGGCATCGTCAGGCACCCCTGCGCGTCGTCCCTCTGCGCGCACCACGGGGCGCACCGCGCTTGACGGTCAGCATATGCCCCGCACGCCCTCGGCAGCATCAAGAGCTGTATCGACCAGCTTATAGTAAATATGCCCAAGGGTGCCCGCTCGGTAATAAACACCCTGCGGATAACAACCTGCCGAGCCTGCCAGACGTCAAATGTAGACGGAATCTTAGCGCATGATCTTATAGGATACTGGCAAGCCGAGTTCCAGGCTTATAATAAGGGTTCTTTTCGGTGCGACCGGCACCGCACGTAAGTTTCTCAAAAGCAAACGCCGGCGAAGAAAGGCCTCTGCAGCAGAAAGGGGAGGGGGGGGGGGGGGGGGGATGGGGGGCCGGGGGGAAGCCTTCACTGAACGATCTAATAGGTTCCCCCCCCCCCCCCCCCCCCCCTCCCAAAACCACCACCCCCCCCCACACACACACACACACACACATGCACATGCACACGCGCACATGCACGTGCCGAATAATCCGTAGTGTAAGACACAATAATAACGGTATGTGACCTACATGAGCATTTGCTGCGCATCTGTGATAGCTTCATCTAGCTTTGACATCTCATGGCGGGGCGCGTGTTTGGTCGCCTTGCCCGTGGATCTTTTTGGGGGGAGGGGTGCGTATTTGCGGTGTGTTTATCACCGCGCCAGCGCCCGCAGTTTGTCACCCCCGTATTTCTTCTTTCGTTTTTCGTTACGGGTACCGAGCCAGTATTACGAACACTGCGGATCAGAACCTGTCATGCCTGTCAGGGAGGCCGAATGTAGACATAACTGCAGCGGGGCTGTAGCGAACGTTCTCAGAGGTTGCGAGCAGGCCGAGTGTAAGGCTATAGCAAGTGTTCTTAACGGTGTGTCGTCGCCCGAAGTGGATAGTGGCTACGTAACATGGTACCCAAGAAAGTCATCACTCTTACTAGTGCCACCCCTCTCTTGCTCTCTCCCTCTCTCTCCTCTCTCTCTCTCTCTCTCTCTCACCCACAGAGATAGATGGATGGCCGGGTGGATGGATTTGGCACTGGGAAAGCGAGCACACCATAATCGAAGTGGGCATGACATGGGCCCAATAACTAGCAGTGTACAATGCGGGCGCGTCACGGCATACAATTCATTTCACGCACACGCTCCCCCGGGCAACACCCTCCCATAAGTGGCACCCAATTTGGGGCTGGTGCTCAAGTGGAAAGGGAAGGGGGGGGAGGGGGGGGGGGGGCAGATGACGGGCGCATGCCTGGAAGCCGCAGACCGTCAGGAACTCAATGGCGCCCGTCGCAGAGCCAACGCGCCTCTGGAAGGCCTCGTTGGAGAGCTTGATGGTACGGAACTTGTCCTCGTCCGGGTTCTTCACCACGTTGCCGAGGTACTTGAGCAGCGTCTGCCACGCGACCTTGGCGCGCTCCTCGCCGTCCGCCTTCTTCATGTCCACGAGCAGCTTGCGCATCTTGTCCATGGCTGCCGACACCCACAGACTCAGCAGCTTTCAGAAGGAAAGAAAGCCGTCCAAAACAAACACTGGCCCGCTACCCTCCGCAAGCCACCAGCCCCTCCGAAAGACACCAGTCCGTCGCCGTTTCAGCATTTCAGGCGCGATTTTTAGCAGTGCTTCTCGAGGTTCCAGGACGTACACCATACCATTGAACTGGATCCGTTGGTCCACATACGTCAGTCAGCAGTAATGAACTGTGTTGTAGGCAACGGGTCCGAGTGTCCGAGCCGTCTGATGCTGCTTCTCTTATCACAGCCTTTCGATCATCATATTCTTGATCCCAAGAAGATTAAACAACTAGAGCTATGTGAAGACATGTCAGACTGCGACACTAAAATACTTCATAAAAATATGTCTTGATACTTCATGAAGTTGGGGGCCCGCGAACTTGAGTCAATGGTACCAAGGTGCAACACCAGGAGTTGTAGTGGCTTTGTTGCCCGACTGCCTGTACGCAAGGGTGGTGGTGGTGGTGGTGGTTGGGGGGGGGGGGGGGGGGGGGGTGGAAGGGCACCCGAGACGGGCTTCACAGGCAGCCCCATGCGCGAGGCCGCCGCCTTCTCTGCCTCGGCCGCCTTCCTGGCCGCCTCCGCGGCCTTCTCCTCTTCCGTCAGCTTCTCAGGGAGACCCAGCTTCCGCCGCCGCTCTTTGCGATCCTCCTCTGCCGGGGCGGGGGGGGGGGGGGGGGGGGCACCATCAGGGGGTGAGAAGAGAGGCGGATAGAGGTTGCCCAATGTCAGTTATGCAGTTGTTTGAGGAGAAGTAAAACAACTATAGAAGTACGAGTTTGGGATGATCGATTTGGGATGAAGTGTGTGTGTGTGTCTGAGTGTGGTTTGGTTTAGGGGGGGCATGGCTTCTTCACCGATCTTGGCCTTTATGGCGGCCATGGCGCGCTTCTCCTCCTCCTTCTCCGCCTGCCGCACCTGCGCGTTGCGCCGCAGCGCCTGCTCCTCCTCCGCCTTGCGCGCCAGCGCCATCTGCTTGCCCATCTCGATGCGCTGCCGCTCGCGCTCCTTCTCACGCTCCTTCTCCTCTGCCTGCCCGCCCCCATACCCCCCGTAGCGCCCCCTCAACAGTGCTAGCAGGCGAGGCCGGCATGACATTTGGCGCAGGCAGATGTGCTGCTATATGTAGCTGGCATGATCTAGAGAAAGTCAACGTGGTTTTTGCGGCGGCTGCTGATGAGGCTGAGATACATGTCCCAATGTCCCCATTCACAGCCACGGCCCCATGCGCCGCACGCTCGATGACCCCGCCGGATATCAACTACTCCGCAAAGCACATCACGACGCGATTCTGGTCTTCACGGCAAGCGTTGTCCGGCTGGAATCATCTGAAGAAGGCTGCTATCCCTCCTCATGCAGGGGAAGAGGGGGGGGGGGGGGGGGGGGGGGGCACAGTCTGCCGCCATCGCGTCCACACCTCCTTTTTCTTTCTGGCCACCGCCACCATCTCCTCTAACTTGCGCTTTGCCTCCTCCGGGGACAACGCCGGCTTGATGGAGCTCTGCGGCCACATCGGCACCGCATCCGCTCAGCCCTCGAGTGCCGCCCAACATCCCCCTAGGGATGGAAACACAGAGCCAACCCCCGGCGCACCTTGGGAACAAAGAGCGGGTCGTCGATGTCCGCGTCGGCCTCGTGCTCCACGATCCACGTGATGGCAGTCTCCACGTTCTCCGTGCCGGTGAAGTGCAGTGCGCGCGTGGCTCTTTGGGAATGTACAACGGGGGTGGGGGTTTGGGAAATCGCGGGTGGAGAGGGGTGGGCGGTGGGCGTCCGGGGCCGGGTGGTGGGCGTCCGGGGGGGGGAGGGGGGAGCGTTAGCAACACCTCTTTCGCTCTCGCCTTGTCGCATGTGAGACTGTCCGCACACTGTGAGATACCCCGGGGGCCAGGTTACGTACCTGTTCTCTGGGAAGCCCATGTCCTTGAGCTGCTGCATCAGGTCCGCGTTGACCTCCGGCTGCACCTGTGGGCGCGCACCCCCCATGCCATCCATGGTAGCCTCAGCCCCTGCAAGTCCCCCCCCCGCCCCCCCCCCCTCCACTCTCACCATGCAGCGGGCACCTCACCATCTCCTCCTCCTTGGGCGCCGCGTCAGGCATCTCCGCATCCCGCGCCTCCTTCATCTGCTTCTCCGTGTTGATCGTGGCCGCCTCGTTCGTCTGCGCCACGAGCACCCAGCTAAGCGACTCGCAGCCCCGAACCACCCCCCCTTCCTTCGGTCTGTCATACTCCCTGGTTGCCCCTTGCTGTGGGGTTGCTGCCACAATGCCCCACCCAGCAGTGGCGAGAGGCCACTGCGCCGCAGAGGCCACTGCGGCGAGAGGATCCGCCGCGACGCCGCCGCACCTTATCCACAAAGTCCTTGTGGCCCGTGCGCTGCGTGTGCAGATCGCACTCAGTCTGGCTGCGGCATGGCTTGCCGCAGTCGGTGCAGGTCATGTTGAGCACCTGCGCGAGGTGGCGCCAGGGCGGTGGCGGCTCAGCCGCGGGGCAGCGTCTAGGATGAGGGTCACCCCTCACAGGCGTACATTCGGACCCGTAATCTTAACAGCCGGAAGGTGAGCTTGCATGCACCCTATCTATGGGAAAAATTCTTGCTTCAGTTCCGTCTACATATGACCTCTCAGAGAGCAGGCAAGTTCGTATTCGCAGCGTTCCTACTACCACGTCGGCACTCGTAGTTACCAAAGCCCCCCCCCCCCCCCCCCCCCCTCGAGCCCGCCGCCCACCACCGTCCACCACCAAGCCAGATATCCCAGAGCGGTAATAGACTCAGACGAAGACACGGAGTGCAGTAAACCAGTATTAACCCGTGCTTATACATGCCCTTAGAAGGGGGTGGGTGTGGCCCCGGGGGCCATGCCCAGGCATCGCCGCACTGCATAGGGGTAGCCCAGGGGCGGCAGGAGCGAGAAGGGGCGAGTGGGAAAGGGGCACTGCCGGCGGATCCAGCTCAGCCAGCGCAATCGCCAGGCTCGGGATGCCCCCCTAGCTGCGCTTGAGCCTCGCTGGACGGGTGGCGGCTTCAACCGGCCGGCTATCGCCGAGGCGGGTAGGTAGCGGGCGAGAGGGGGGCGGGAAGGGGGGGGGGGGGGGGGGGCGCACCGCTTCCGTGGACTCCGAAAATTGAGAGTGGCCTGCGGTGAGGGCGGACGGGGGCGTGAGGATAGTCACTATTCGTCCGGCACTGGGCTTCTTGGGCCCCTGCGGAGTTGGGGCGGGGGGGGGGGGGGGGGGGGGGGGGGGGAGGGGGGACAGATCCCATGCCGCTGACCTGTCACTTCGCCGTGCTCCTGCGCCTCCGCCACGCTGCGGAGCTGCGTGCCGCACTGGTCGCACTTAAGCGACAGCGGCGCAGACATGGCGGCCCGGTGGTGTTGCTAGAGAGATTGGCGCTACCCCGTACTAAAAGAACTGCTGGATGGTTGACGACTCGCTGCTGTTATGGCGGACAGAATGTGCAGCGCGATCTGAAGTGTCGTCCCGCCACCTCATTGGCGCGGCGGCCAGCAGCAGGTGTTTATTCCGGACCCGCCGTCGACGATGACGTTTCAAATCCGATGCTTATCGTCCGGCTGCATCAGATGGCCGGCTGTCGTCGATCTGCTATCGACTACAGTACAGTAGTTTGTTCCTCTTTTCCCTTCCTCAGTATTTTCCGTGCCGCATTCTCCGGACGCTTTGCCTCATTGTTTTTCGCCCCCGGGACAGGACTGGCACCAGTGAAACCCTTGCAGCGTCTCTACGACGGCCGTTTTGGCAGCAATCCAGCTACGGAAAGCCCTAGGTAGGCGACGCTGCGTTATAGTCATCAAGCAAATTGCCGAAGCATTCTTCAAGACTACTTGAAGTCCAGTGACGGAATTTCCAACACTGTTGGATCACCGTCTAAAACACTGCCATCAAAATACCCGGCACTGACCACGAAAGGTCCGTCCGCCCTACCCGTTTGGGTGTCGTCCCATTCGAGTAATGCGAGTTGGGGCAAGCCCCAACCCGCGGAGCAAAGCATTTCGGGAGTGCGATACATGTGCAACAAAAAAGGCAATGTGAGCGAGGGAGGGCCCGACGCCGTAGTTGGAAAATTTTCCCATTCCCAGTAAAATCTAGGGCGCCGTGAAGGGAGGGGGGGGACCCCGCCCAAAATAAAGGCAATTAAGTCCTCATGTGTTGACGCAACAACCTGACTACTAATAGAATCCCTGAACTCCGGGACTAACAACCCAAAATTATGACGGTGATACCCCCACCGCGGGCACTCCATCCACCAACATATGTTCGATAGTCTCAGATTCACCTCCGCCACATGCAGGGTTGTGTTCAAGGAACCGCTCATGCATGGCATGAATCCGGGCCAATCGGCGGGCAGTGGGTAATACTCGGGTGCGTAATTGTATCATAATGTGCAACCCGGCCACAACCCCCGCGGGGACACCCACACCGTACTGTGGCAACGGGTTTCATTGACGCGTAGGACGCCTGGACATATATACCCCGGGTGTTATTGCGTGCTAACGATTCCGACGATTCGTAACGCGCCCACACCGATGCCTTTACTAGTTTAGCGGCATCGCGCGCGGCTAGTGACCTCCACTCAAGTGGAAGGTGCGCCCCCTCAGCTAGCCCTACGTTCGCCCTAGCTAGTCGATCTAACCACCGCACAGTCCCTGACGCCCACGTGTTAGGGCGCGCCCGACTTGGCTGATCTATAAATGGGTTATACATGTATTCAAGTCGGATGCTTAAAGGAACGCCCGAGCCCGTGCCGCAGCGGCCGTAGCCTCTATGGGCGCAATATCCAATTCCCGCATCATCGGTGCAGTGGCCACCCCAGGGGAGTTTTTACCTACCCCAATGAGGCACCGCAAGCACTGATTGATTACGATTTGTAACTTATTTGCGCCGCTAGTTCTATCCATGCCCCATACTTCACACCCATAAGTTAAAACCGGCAGTACACGGTTTTAAAAACCGACACACGCACATTAATAGGAATTATGTCCCGTCCACCGACTAAGACCGAATCGAGCGCCTCAATAGCGCGTTTACCCTTCTTAACCCGGTCGTCTACTATGTGTTGCATACCTAAATCCGACTTGATGACCGTACCCAAGTACCTATATTCATTTACAACCGGTACCCGCTCCCCCCCAAGCTGCCATTGGGCAGCTTGTTCGCGTAACGCGGTCTCGTCGGAATATCGGCCTAATGCCATCACCCCACACTTAAGTACCCCAAACCCCATAAAATGGTCCTCCGCCCACTGCGAGAAGTGGGCGAACATGGCATGCAGGGTATCGAACGAGCATGTGATACCAACAGCGTCGTCCGCGTATAGCTGACTTGGCACCCTTAGTGGTTGCCTTGCCGCTAATGTGTCGGTGCACCCTGGCTGGTACATCACACCCTAGATGTTCTACCCCATCGAATATATCGTTAATAAATATGTTAAATAGGATGGGGGAAGCGGGGCAACCCTGTCGGAGGCCACGCTCTATGGGTATGGGGTCTGATAGTGTTCCCGGGGCCACCCCTGTCTTGACCCGTACCATACTATCCATGTATAAAGTTTTAATGAAGGTAAGCATATGACCCGTAACTCCAAGCTATGGCTTGTAGTTTTAGGAATAAAAGCTCATGAGGTACGGTGTCATGTGCCTTCCTAAAGTCAATAAAACCCGCGTACGTGGGTAGACCTGCCGCTTGGCGACGAGCCGCGATATCGAACAAGCTGGCGACTTGCATGTGGCCCTCCTCATTCCGCATATTGGCCATCATTGGCCTAAACCGCCTTTGCCGCATTGCGTGTAACAAAACCCTTCACTACAGGTACCTTTCTGGCTTCGTCGGCGTCGCGCGCGGGCCATTTCAGCATGATGGCGACTGCTGCTACTGCGACTACAGGTATCTAACATATCGCTACAAGTGCATTCTATCAGCATATAACTGCGCTGATAATCTTCTTATTACATCAGGGCTTTCACAAATGCGCACTACAAATTGCGCTGATAAGGTTCCAGTACTGGTACTGCTGATCATATATCCGATCGCTGTGTATATTGCGGGTCTACTCTGCTTGCGTGCATGGTACCTTGGGCGGCATTCTCTCTGCCGGAGAGCAGACGGCCAAGGCACGCGCCTGCTCGTGCTCATTCCGCATCCTCTTGTGTTGCTGCTTCCTCTTGTTGTGGCGGATGACGTTTTCTATTGCCTTTTCGGGTGATTTCCTTATCGCCTTTTGTAGCTAGCTAGGTCATATACTTAATAGATGCGATATGAAGTCCCATAAGCGCGATATGAAGTCCCATATATATGCCATAGCATAGCATGTGGTCATTGTACTTTGCGATCCTTACTCCCGCCCTGCGGCGGCCCCTTTTGCAATCCGGGCTTGCCTCTTTCGGTATGCCCTCTAATATGTAGTTTCCGGTACATATGATGCCCAAAACATTTGCAGTGAAATCATGTAACCTCCACAGCTCACGGCTAATTGTATTAATTCCGGGTTGGGCGCCCTACGCAGTCCGGTGACAAGGTATGTGCATGTATTTCTCCGGAAGGTTTTTCTCCTTATGGAGCCAAGTCCGGATAACCCAGTCCAGTTTTTTTTTTGCCGAAACCGGAGATTTCCGTAATTTCGATATAAATACAAGTCGTTTCTGATCATGTTGGTAGATACTTGAGCTGCCATGATTTATCCCCGTTTAATTGATCTGAATCCCCGCATCATGATCTTGGACATATTTCCTCCGGCGCCCCTGCGCAGTATGGTAAATCCCGAATTTGTTCTCATCTGTATTTGGTGGTAGTGCTCGCCCATTAGGTTCTTGTCTTTGTCCGGGGGGGGGGGGGGGGGGGGGGGGGGGTCTTCATTTATATTCATTTATATATTCTACATGCCGGACTCGATATGATTTTGTCTCCCGACTTAATTGGGGTCGTGTGGTACCCTTCCACATACCACACATGTGGGTCATCATACCATGCTCTCAACTTCTGCCTCATCTCGCCTGCCTAGGCCACTAGTACAACCCCTAGGGCATGATGCAGTTATCTGGCCTGTTTACTGAGGCTGATGACTTTGCTGAATTACTCATTGATCTTCCCTATCATTTTGGCCAGCAGCGAATGCTTTGTCGCGCCTCCGAATGTTGGTTGGCAGTGGTCACTCGTCGGCGGTGGCAGACATCCTCAAGAGGAGACGACGTTGTTTCAGGTGAGATGCGGGCTTGTACGACGATCATGTAGGGTATGCATGCGGGTGTGGTTGGGGAAATTATATGTGGGTGGGAGAATAAACACTAAGGGGTTGTGGCGTAGCATGCCGTGGTAGCAAAGTGGAGCTGGAGCACGGTGTGACGTCGCACTAATGTTTATTCCGCCTTGCGCCCCGCTCTACATGTGTAGTTATGCGTTGCTATATGCATAAGGCCCTTCGACCCAATGTAGTCTGCTCCTCTCGTCCTCTAGTCTGCTCGATCGTCCCCTTACATGCTCATGCGCAACGCTCCAAGCGTTATTCCCGACAGCTCCCGTCGTCTGTCTATGCTTTTGTTTTAAATACATGAATATAGTTGGCCCGGCGACGTTTAGCCTCCCACAGCGTTTACAATGTGTCACATTAGGATCGGTGGTGGTGTTACGCCACTTTTATCTTAATATCCACGCAAGGTTTAAAATGCACGTGCGTGTTTCATATCATATAATATATGAGTCCCATAACATGCCGTGGTCATCGTACTTTGCGAACTTTGTCCCCGCCTTGCAGCGATCCCGTTTGTAATCCGGGCTTTCCCCTTTCGGCATGCCCTATGATCTTCATTTTCCCGTCCAATGATGCCCGAAAAATTGCAGTAGTGAAATCATGTATCCTCCGCAGCTCACGACGGCTAATTGTATCAATTCCGGGTTTGGCGCCCTCCGCAGTCCGGTGACAAGGCGGTATGTGCAGGTATTTCTTCGGACAGTTCTCTCTTGATGGAGCCTAGTCTGAATAACCCCGTAGTGCAATCCCTTTTTTTGCCGAGACCGGATATTTCCGTAGTTCCGGAATAAATACAATTTGTTTCCGATAATAATAATGCTGGTAGATGCCTCGGCTGCCATGGTGTATCCCCGTTTAAATGATGTGAATGCATATGTATCCTGATCTTGGACATATTTCCCCCCGCGCCCTTGCGTAGTCGGATAAATCCCGAATTCATATTCATCGGTATCTGGTGCTGGTGCTCGCCCACGAGGCTCCCGTCTTTGTCCGGGGGGATATGCATTTATCTTCATTTGTTCTAAATGCCGAACTTGGCGATCTGTTTATATCTCCCGACTTAGTTGGGATACGATGGTGTGGTAGCATTCCCAAGGTCGCGCCCATGGTAATGCCAGGCAGACGTTTTGATTGTCTTTTGTTCGACTCTCCACGGTGACGCTCTGCAGTGAGCGTGATGCTATAGCAGGTCGGCATGGTTTGACAACCAGTGCCGACGGCAGCCATAGTATATGTAGCAGCGGGTGGGGGCAACCTTGTGCTGACCAATCGTATCTGTATTATTTCTCAAAACGTTGAAGTCTCTCGCCTTTGCACCACCACTGCACACCACTACATTTGTTTGTTGTAGTCTCTCTACCGTTGAGACTACTGTTGCAACTTCGCCAAATCTTGCATGGGGAATTGTAGGATTTGTAGTGGGATAGCCGAGGTTCATGTCACGCAAGTGGCGCGCACCCAAAACTTAGTAAAAGTGAGCCAAAATGTATAAACCCCCATCCCCTACATGCGTCAAAAGTAGTGAACGAGTTTTTATCAGCCGAACTTCAATCTGTCCGTGCTAGATGATGAGTGGGATGATTGGGCGCCGGAACCGGGCACCATGATGCATTACCTCTTCGGAGGGGCGTATGTACGAGTCCGAGAAGTATGTGAAGCCGGCTGCTGGTGATGTTGCTCAAGCAAATGAGCGCGAGCATGACCTGGACAACCACAACATGGATGGTATCATATCGTTGTCTGGGATGTCTGACTGCTTCGGCATGTTTGATGGTGAGGCGGGTACTATAGTGCCTGTGGTGGCAAGTAAGGGCGGCTCTGCCCGTGTTGTAGGTGTGTTGTTGCCTCAACAGTTGTCGGCAGGCGTGGAATAATTACTTAAATTCTTCAAAACCCCGCCCGCTAAGCGGAGAGCGCGAGGCGACGCGCACGGCCGTGCCGTCCCTTCCAAAAACATATACCTATATATACCAAGATACGTATACCGAGCGGTCGTCTCGTACGCGAGAGCTCCCGGTATCGATTCCTGGCCGATGTATTTTCGGCAATATTGTCCCGGCGTGTCCTGGGTTTACCCGGTTGATGCATTAGCCCTTCGGGGTTCGGATGAGGCAATGGTCTACATGCTATGCCATATACTTACGGTTGCAGTTGGCGCAAGAGGTCAAGTGCTAGGACGGCTTCGGCCGATGTCCCGCCGGGGCGAGCTTTTACTTTAATTTAACAACCGAACTTCAAATCGGTGCCCCACGCGGGACAACGAGTCGTTCGGCACCGGGTATATAACGAAACAAAGCGTGATTCGTTTGTCACCCTCGGGCTGCGGTCCGAGCGTTTTTTGCGACGCTCTTTGCACGCGCGCACTGCCGCGTGCAGGTTCGATTCGCAGTTGGCACATTTCCTCGTAATGAGGCGGTGGCGCCCCGCGCGAACGTTCACGGTGTGCGGAGTTGGCAGGCGCGGGCGCATGTGCGACATTAAGTTCCGCGCACACAGTTTACAGCCACTATGACCGTATGTACCGCGCGTTTTCTTGCAATTTGCAAACCGGCAATTTCCGTTTTTCCGGGCGCACTACCGGTAGCGGGCGGGTATTGCTGATTTTGGAAGCGGATACGCCAATCGCGGCCATGCTGGGCTCGCGACGCAAGATAGTCGCAACATGACCTCGCATGTTTTCATAGTAGGACATTGAAATACCCTAGATAACCCTAGATTTACATCTGGCATTTACATCTGGCGAGATGTATAGCATTTCAGCACCAATAATGCTAGCAGATGCATATGCGTGTACATGTAATCCTTCGGTCCACTACCGTTCGCATTAATGAAAATATATTATTACATCAGGGCTTTCACAAATGCGCGCTACAAACAGAACTAACAGCAACTATGAAAGGAAGGTTGCCAGCAAAAGAGAGACATAAGCCTGAAACCAAGGTCGAGCAGGAGGCCAGGGAGCCAAGAACCAAGGAGGAGCCAAGGGAACCACGAAGTCGCTTAGCTGCCAGGAACCAAAGGGACCCCCGCCCCGGGGTAGGCTATCAGCCGCGGCGAGGACGCTTGCAGCCAATGACCCGGGTCATAGCAACACATGCCGACGAGCGACGCGACGCAGGCGCCGGAGCACCATCACGTGCCGCACGCGCGGCCGCGACCCCGCCAAGACATTAATAGTGCGACTACCCGTACTAGGGGCGGCTAGCTCGAGGGACGATGGGGATACATGGCCACAGGGCGACATGTCTCGTGCAGACTGCGCACGGATTAAGACCCACCCGTTCATTACTTTTGACGCCTGTAGCGACTAGCATTGACCGGTCGGGAATGCCGTGTATTAAACGTATGGGAATTGGCGGCATGAATTACCGCTGACAGCACGCCACGTCGCCGTAACACACTCGTACCTCGAATGCTGAATGAACATCTGATATTAATCGGAACACTGCACGTTTCGCATCCACGGCCACTCTCGAGGGATGAATCCACCCACCGTTTCCTGTCCGACTTCAAACATGTGTCGATTCCCTTACTTCATCCGTTATCAAGGGCCAGGCTGAACGAAATATCAGGGTCCGCACCCGCGCACACTCTTGCAGCACGGCGCAGGATGGCGGCGTTGGCAGTGCGCCTCTCCTCCCGCGGTTGGGCCATCGGTGGCGGCCGATTCGCCAGAGCCTGGCGTTGCCAGCCCGCCGTCAACCGGTCCGCAAAGGCCCTGGATGGACCATGCATCCACGGCAGGCCGCTCGGGGGTGTGGGAGCTGTGTGCTCCCTCAGTGGTGAAGCGGATAACCCCAGACAGAGGTACTCGTATTACATTCGCAATCCCCCCCCCCCCCCCCCCCCCCCATTTCCACAATCTCATCCCTTTCCATCACCTGCACTGGCGAGTGCCATCCGCCCGAGGCCGGTGTCTTACTTCTCACAGCAAATGATGCGTCCAACTCAGGTCACAAGTAGCTCTGATGATCATCGGCAACGAAATACTGTCCGGCAGCATCCAGGACTCGAACACTCAGTGGCTGGCCAAGAGCCTTTACAAGTGAGGCCTGCGCAGCCAGCCACCAGGGGATGCAAACGCAAGTCGGGGTGCCGTGCTGTAGCTGCCACATGTCTTGGAGCTGGTGATGGTACTGATGCTGGTGGTGCTGTTGGCTGATGATATTCATGCAGCCGCGGAGTAGACCTCGTGCGCGTGGAGATGCTTCCAGATGACATCGAGGACATCGTTGCGACTGTACATCGGCTGAAGGCGCGGGTGGGGGAGCATGGGGCCATCATCACCAGCGGCGGCATTGGCCCCACCCACGACGATGTGCGCACAGCGGTGCTATCAACGCTTTGGGGACCCATGCAGCGGACCGGGGCATGAGGGAAGGGGGGGGGCACCAGGGTGACTGATGGGTAATATTACCGGATCTTGTCAGGTCACCTACGAGGCCATTGCGAAGGCGACTGGTACCACACTGGCTCTGCATGAGCCCACCGTGAAGAAGGTAGGATCCCCTCCCCCCCCCCCCCCCCCACCCCCCCACCCCTTTCATCCTCCCCCCCCCCTCCCCACCACCCCCGCCCTCCACAAGCATTCTACCTCCTTACTTAGCACCCATTGAGTCGCCATTGCAGTATTGCAGCAAGATGACAAAGGGCTGCTGCTCGGCCCCGCCAGATGCGTGATCACTACTCAGGGCTAGGCAAGGAGCTGAACGAGGCGCGACTGCGCATGGCCACGCTCCCCGTGGGGGCTGAGGTGCTGGTGACAGAGGGGATGTGGGTGCCTCTGGTGAACATTGACGAGGTCTACATCCTGCCGGGCATTCCACGCCTGTTCCAAGGGATGCTGGGCGCGCACCTGGAGCGCTTCCGCGGGGTGCAGATGCACTCCGCCGCCGTGTACACGCACCAGGGGGAGGGGGAGATTGCTGAATTGCTCGGTGATATTGCGAAGCGCTTCCCCAGCGTCAACATCGGCTCCTACCCCAACGTCACCGTCGACAAGGATGTATTTACCACAAAGCTCAATTTCGAGTATGGCCTCCTCCCACCCTATTGCCATGACTAGCTGGCGGTCGGAAGAGAGTGTGTGTTGGGGGGGGGGGGGGGGGGGGAGGCAGGGTCGATGCTGAGAGATGCGCTGGGGGTGCTCGGTGCAGGAGCCGGGATGAGGAGGCCATGCGCGCTGCTGTGGAGGAAGCCAAGGCGGTCATCAACTGCTTCACGGACATATGAACTGAGTTGAGCCGCTGACAAGGAGTTGCAGCGAAGTGTCGATAGATGGCCATGTTCATCGATCTTTGAGTATGTGCATTCATATCTCGGCCGCTGGCTGGCAAGATTTCACTATGGGCGTAGTGGTGCCAGATGCTATTAACAATCAGTGAATGCAGTGCCACTATTTGCACCGGTGCAGTGCATCGCCCGTCGATACCTATGCATGCGACTTGCCAAATGACGCTGCTCCACGATTCTTCGCTTAATGTCTGCAAAATATGCTGGGGCGCTCTCCGATCAGGCTGTTTCTTGTGTTATCGTGTGAAATATCATGTGCATGATGTTGCACATCTTCAAGGCCATGTGCCGTGCATCACGGAGCGCGTATGCTTTGAGAAGCGAAATGGTGAGGTATTGTCCCCAGTCGCCGGTGTTGCCCTTCCTGAAGTGCACACGCTTGCGTTTCGTGCTATGCTTTCATGTCGCAATACAATTAGGTGCACATGTGCTTGCAGAGCAGCAGCGGCCTCAAATGGCACCTGGAGTGTATGTCACCCCTGAGCTCGGACCTGTCCGCAGGCTCAACAGGTGCTGGTTGTTTGGTTTGTTTTTTATCCTCGGTATCGTCATTCCACTCATTTGCAAATTGAACCAGTCGCTACTTCAGGCGCGTTTCACGGACTAACTCCGCAGGTACTGGAACCTTCTGATATACGATTAAGCAATTACGCAAATGTGCGCGAGTTGGATCCGAACTTATCTGGAGGATCGACATAGGAAATGCCATGTGAAAATAATAAAATCCAATCCCGGTAATAAGTACCGCCATTTTAACATCGTAAAACCGTTCTTGACGGGGCGACGTGGCGCAGGCGTTCCGCGGCGCGTCTGGCGAAGGCAAGCTGGAGCCGAGCGATGGCGGCGTACTGGTACCTTCGCCAGCCGCAGCCGAAAGAGACACACTAGAAACAACAGCTCTGAGAACTCTCGGACACCACGCCCACACGTGAGCCCCACTCAGGAAGATGGCTGCCCGCCGGCTGATACCGCTCTTTGATCGCGTGCTCGTGGAGAAGATCACGCCCGCCGCCAAGTCGATCGGCGGCGTCCTGCTGCCCGACAGCGCCGTCAACAAGGCGCGCCACGCCCCCCTCCGCCGTGTTGAGCTCCCCGACACCCCAACCGCGCGCCGCACACGGACATGAATCCTGCCACTTGAAGCAGCAGCAGCAGCAAATTAATTTTGGGGGGTTTCTGATGCAAAGGCGCCAGCCCCCCCCCCCCCCCCCCCCCCCGCGCGCCCGCCCTGTCTCCCAAAATAGAGAGGAAACGAAAAGGACAGCCTCACACTGACATCATCGCCGCTGTACTTGCCACCGCGCACCTGCCAGTACCGCTTCTTTCAGTGGCCAACAAGATATTCACGGGGCGGGTTGTAGCTTGAGCCTAGCTATCAAGGGCGAAATAAATTTCGCGTGTTGTCTAGTGGCGAGCCGGGCAGGTTCAAATGGTGCGGCAGGTGGCCACAAAGCCGCACTGTCCTACCTTTCACGCTTCCGAGACGGCGCATAGCATGTCGTACCACACGCCCCCGCATATACATCCACGGGGGGGGGGGGGGGGGGGGGTGTAACTAGGCAAAGTGGTGGTGCGTCCCCAGTGACTACCAGTGACTTCAAATCAAAATGCTGCGCCCGCCAGATTGGTGGTGGGGGGGGGGGGGGGGGGGGGGGGGGGGGGGGGGGGCTGACATGGCCGCACACTGTGCGCTGCAGGTGCACGAGGGGCTTGTGGTGGCCGTAGGACCCGGCCGCTTCACAAACGATGGCAGCAAGATCCCGGTGAGCGTGGCGGAGGGCGACAAGGTGCTCCTGCCGGACTACGGCGGCCAGATGGTCAAGCTGGGCGAGAAGGAGTGAGTGCCGCCGCAGCCCTGCTGAGCCGAGCGCCATGCTTATGTTTATGTGCCTTGTTTATCGAATGATTGTGCGCCTGGGTGTCCAGCCATGGCTATGTTAAACATTCGATGCCGCTTCCCTGCCCAGGCTCACCCTCTACAGCGATCAGGAGCTTCTGGGAATCCTGAAGGACTAAGCTACCTTCCTGCCGCGCCCCTGGCTGGTTTGACTGCCAGCGCGAAGGGGGCAGCAGAGGGGATGTTGGTGCTAGCGGGTGTGCGCCATCCCGTGCAGGCTGCAGGATGTAAACGCAGGATGATGTTGCCTGCTTCTAAAGTCCCATCCCGGGCGCAGCTGACCACATGCAGCAGGGCTTGAGCGCTGCCGTGTAAAGGGTGAGCGGAATTACTGCTTGTGCATCTGCAAAGATCGGGAGGGGGGTGGCCGAGGGGCTGGGAGGTTCGGGTGGACAGTTGAATTTCTGTTCTGACATTTCTGGGGGTCCCCTGTGTGCCCGACCAACCTGCGGTTCGCCAACAGCATAATTGCCCATCAACGCACATGCAAAAATGGAGAGGAGGGGGCGATGGCAACTATCGGTATGCAGCACTCGTGGTAGCTCAAAGCGGTGCGCGGTTCCAACTGGGTGGGTTGCTTCTGTGGCGTGCCGAAACGTTTGTGCGCGGGGTTCTTGGTATCCTCATGATGGGACATGATGAGCGCCTGGCATTGGCACAGCCAGCCGGCGCCAGCAGAATGTGCCTACACAGTGTGTGCAGCGCCTAGTTTGTAAGCGCTCTTACATGAGAGCGGTTAGGCTTTGGCAGCAATATGCCTTTTGTGCAGCGGGGATGGCATCCTCCTGCAGCTGCCACATGCGCAAGCTGACGCCGGAATCATCCCAGTGTTAGCTGCCCTGTTGTGCCCATGGCAGCCACCCGTGAGGATTACTCGTGGATTCAATTGCTGCTGATAACAACCATGAGACAACACTTACCAACAAGAAGCACAGAGTCGAGGATGCAGAGGCTGCTCTGAGTCCTGGAAGGAAACAAGTAATGAGTTCCGGTGCCCAGTGAAGGGATGCTGCCGGTTTTTCATGTGCGGTCTGTAGTTACCTATCTTTGATAGGTGCTTGAGCGGTTTGTTGCTGCGATAACTGACACTTTCTGACTGTAATAATCAATACATGTGCCGGCTATGGATAGCTGCATGTCAGATTATATTAGCTATAACATCACGTGAAGTTTCCGCGCATCTGCCTAGATGCCGGCATCCATCCATTCCGGAGTAGCTTGCACAAGCTGAAGAGTGGCAGACAGGTGGTCTGGTGGTCACTCCTACAAACGTATCATCGCACGATAATTTGTGGTGAAGATGGTTGTCGGCGCGCCAGGGAGTAAATAGGCTGCGGACGACTGTTACTCGAGATCTTGCAGCGGGCTGTGCAGCAACATAGTTCAAGCAGTTCTGACCGATCGATTCCCAATCGGACGAGAGCGAGTCCAGCGACGCATCGCTACATGCCGATGAGACTCCCAACGAGCGCCTGGAGCGCAAAGCCCGTGAGCTCGGGTGTGCCCAACTACAACAATCGGTGCGGCAATGCAAGTATGTGCTCAGCAATGGCGTCGAGTAGTATAAACGGGTACGAATGCCATGCTTTCCTAGTAATCGCGTGTATGAAGGGAGACGCTGCTGCTGGGAAGCGAAAGTAGTTGGTATCCCAACTGCAATTATCTGATCGGGCGTATGCACGTGGAGTGGCGACAAAAGGAACGAGACAAGCTCGCCGCTAGAGAAGCTGCAACGGCAATGATATATTTAATATTAGGAGTAGGATGGGGGAACACCAATATGCTGGATGCCACTAGCTTGGAGGTATGTGTACGTGTCCTTCGTTGCGCACTACTGCCGTGCAGCGGCAGCAATGCTGCATGACCTCTACTGAGAACAATAGTTACATATTTAGAGTGCCATATCTCAGATCACTCAGATTTTCGAACATGCTGCTTCTCAGGGCAAAACAACGAAATCTAACGGAAGCTGAGTGTAGCTTTACTTCATACGTCTTTTATGTGTGTCATCATGAACCTCCGTTGTTATATATCGAAACCATCGAGATTCCCCCGATATTTTGACCAAAATTGGACAAGAAGCGGCCGTTTTTTTGTTTTATTTAAGCTGCCTTTATTTATGGGCGGAGAACTCAAGTCATTGGCGGACGAGGATCGTCAGCATTTCAAGTTGAGTCTGGTTTTTGTTTTGCCAAAAAAGCGCGCAGGCTGTTTTACACGGTCAAGAGCCGAAATTGGCAGGATGGTTTAGCGAAAGCGTGGAGGGAAAACGGAGTCAGGGGGGGCGCTGCGTGGAACGCAGCGAAAACTGGAAGATGGCAGGCTCAGCTGTTATGGCTGCTTTTATGTCTACTCGTGCTGCACCCAAAAAGGGCGCAACAACAGGTGCCTAGTTCCCGTACCACTGAGCAGCACTTGTAGCTGAAAAGCGGTTAGGTAAAGGGAGGAAACCCCATACACTAGTTTAGATCATTTCAAGTTGAGTCTGGTTTTGCTAGTCCTGAGCGAACGAAGAGAGCGGTGGATTGACGGAGAAGGGGTAGCGCCAGGTCATGTAAGAGTCCTGTTGGACTTAAAAGTGGCGGAGGGGGGCGATGTGGCCAAAGAAGAACCATGCGCAAGGTGAAGGAAGAACGTTGGGGTCGATGTAGTTCAGAACGACGTCGGAGTTAGTGGCCCAGCCGCCTTGGTAGCGAATGTGGGACAATGGTACCCCGATGGCGTTGGCCGCAGACGCTGCTCCCTTGCGAAGGCTGTGTGAGGTCCACGAAGTGCCGGCGGGAGGGGCAGCACCGACCAGACGGACGGCCGTAGACAACCAGTCCGACATTGTAGCGGCACAACATTACTGCTCGCTCGGGGTGACCGCCCAGAAGTTTGTTTCAGCCAAGGCAACAGTAACCAGGGGGACGACTGTACCGTGTCGATGAAGTGGTGCAGGAGACGTGCAACTCGGGGGTGCTCGGCCACCGGAAGGAGAAGTACGCGCAGGTCGTCGCGCCCCCGTCGGCCAGCGCGGCCCTTTTCGCGGTACACCTGCAGGGTAATGTTGTAATTGTCGACATGCACATCCCGCACTCGGCAGGAGACGCCAGTAAGTCCTCTGGCGAAGAACATGAAGTTGACAACCGAGGCCACGAGGGCTCGGAAGTCGTGTTGGTACTCTGGGGTGGGAGCAGACACAATCAGCTCGGCCTTTGTGACGAAGCGGTAAGCCACATCGGCAGGCAGAGGAACTCGCAAAGGGGATGTTTCCAGACGGCGCTGCCGCATCATCAACCCACGCCTTGCCGAAGTTTGATGTAGACTGTCCTTGGAGATGGGGTCGAGATTGTGCAGCTCGAATGAAGAACGTGTTGATTGCAGACAGGTAAGGTTGCATGGACTTAGCTCCAATGTGCCCTCGCTCACCAATCCAGGCAACGTACCGAACGACAGTAGCAGTGGTCGCCTCCAGAGGGCTGATGCTCTCGGAGTCGTGGCAGAATTCCGCGAACTGAGACAATCTGCCGGCGTAGCTCTTGAGTGTCTGAGCGGTGAGGGAGCTGGAGAGCAGGTCGAGTGTCCGTTGTCCTAACTCGTTTGAGCCGAAAGCCTCCTGCAGTCGAGATCGTAGTGAAGCAGCCCAAGGGGCGACAGCTTCGGGCTCGTCAATTACGTAAGTGCGTCGTTTTACCGACAGAGTTCCAAAGATGCGACTACTGTGCGCAAAGTACTCGGCAGCAGCGGTTAGGTTCCCGGCGGCTGGCCGGTAGTTGCTGGACGGGTTTGCAGTAGCACCAGTACGGGTTTGCGGGGCTAGGTTCAGGTAGGAGGGCCGCCCCGCGCGCCCTTCGAGCTCGTGGCGCATGTCACGCGCGTAACGTACACGCGCGAAGCTTGGTCGTTGCGAACCAGTTGTAACGCGCAGTGTAACAACCGACGGACGCATTGAGGGAATGGTACGGGAGGCGGCTGGTTGAGCCGCCATGTGCAGGTGTGCGGATGGTTGAGCCGCACTCGGCTGTAGCTGTAAGAAGCGCCGCACCGAGGAAGGTCTAAATGAAGTCTGTAAGGTGGGGGGGGGGGGGGGTCAGGTCCTGACACATGGCGCTCATCCCGCCGTTGAGATGCAAGGGTGCGCTTTGCGGCGGTCACCGAAAGGTGGCCTCGCAAAGCTCCAGCAGCTCCGACGAAAGGCGCCCCACACCGTCACTCGTGCTCACCTTCGCGGCCACGCCCGCGTCCACCGCCATGTCCTCGTCCACGTCCGCGACATGCAGCTGCTGCCGCCACCCGGGCAGTAGCGGTTGCTTTGGCGCTGCTGGCCACAGTCGCCTCGAAGGCGCGACGTTCGTAGTCCCTCATGAGGTCCCCAAAAATCGCGGAGCCCAGATGCTCAGAAGCATGCTGAAAGTGCCGAGCTCGCAGCACGTCCAGAACACCTTGGTCACCGTGCACACGCTTGACCTCATTAAGCCTCCGTAGGAAGGCCAAACGAAAGCGAAACGCCTTGTCGATGGCTTCGGCGTGGTTCCGAGCTCTCGCGAGGTAGGGGGTGAAGTCCTGATTTGCAGCAGGGACGTAAGGCAGCAGCTCGTCAAGCGCCACGAAAAGTGCGGCCATGTGGGCCCCGAAACACGACATCCATAAATACTCCTCCTGGGCCGGCAGACGCCGGTCATCCTGCTTGAGGTACTCGTTCGTTAGGTCGGTGCTCAGGGGGAAGAGTCCAGGCACTCGGCTGACCGGTCGAACGGCCTCGTAACCAGACTCTTCTCTCTGCAGTAGTTCTGGCACCGCGAGGTATAGTCATCCTCGTCACTCACGGATTTTGCTCCGACACGGCCGCTCTGGGCTAGCTCTAGCAAGTCGGGGCGCTCTGCGGCTCCCCCGCTGCCTGTCGGCTGTCCCGCGACGCGCTGCCCGGAACCGGAACCATGTGCTCCTTCTCCATCAACAACGCGCTCACGAGCCGTCAATTGGGCCATCGCTGTAGCAAGCTCTCGCAGTAATGTAGACTGGGCCTTCACGTCTGCGTGTAGCGACTCGAGCGTCGGCTCAACGATGGGTTCTTCTCCATCTGGCATGGTAACGCACGGACGTACGGATGAGAATATCACACTCGGGTGGTGAGCCGGGTGTGGTCTTGAACAACCGGGGTGACCTTGCTCGCAACAGATTACGAGACAGGTATAGCATCGCTGCGTGGAACGCAGCGAAAATTGGAAGATGGCAGGCTCAGCTGTTATGGCTGCTTTTATGTCTACTCGTGCTGCACTTAAAAAGGGCGCAACAACAGGTGCCTAGTTCCCGTACCACTGAGCAGCACTTGTAGCTGAAAAGCGGTTAGGTCAAGGGAGGAAACCCCGCCATAAACTAGTTTAGATGATATCGTCAGCCCCGCGCGCGCCCCAGCGCAGCCTCGTACGGGTACTGCCCAGCAGGTGCCGCGCCGCGCGCGCCTGCTGATGATGCTGATGCGCCAGGCACACTAGCTGGGGTCGGCGGTGTACCCTGCCTCGGCGCAACGCAGGCGGCAGCGCGACAAGCATCCGCAACACAGCCACCAAGCCCGAAGTGGCATTGGGCCGTCAGTCCTGCCCCCTGTCACACCAAACTCAAACAGCGGCCACCCAGGTGATAAACACAGAAGTCGGTGGCGCAAGGCAACGTGCTGGCGCTGTGCCCGTGCTGGCCTCGCCCCCACAGGGAGCGTGCGCCCCGAGCTTACGACCCCATGGGCTGCGGTGGCTCAAAGCCGGACGCAAACTCAGCGCCAGCAGACACTAGAACTCACAAGGCCGCGCCGGCACTTGCTCCGCCTCAGAACAACTCGCCGCCGGCAGCAACAGGGAAGGAATCCGCCGTTTCGCAGCCCTCCAAGGTTCGTCCCGGCACGTCGGGCCCGCTGCGCTCCCTGCCATTGCCACTGCCACCCACGCCGGGAGTCGGCATCTGCCCGCGCGCTTCAGCCGCATGTCTCCCGCGCCCTCCCACCTTTCTGGCTTACCGATGTCATCACGATAGATATGCGGATTTATTGAGGGTTAAACCTATGTAGTACTCTTCGAACTGTCGATTAACGCGGTTATTTATACTCGCACCCCTGCGGGCGCGGATGACGCATCCGTGGTATCCGTAGTATCCGTAGTTTGCAACGCGCCAAATAAAAATAACCGCGAGGAGAGTGTCACCATCTCACACCTGGCCTCGTTCAAGTCGCCGCCCCTGTTACCGTTGCGGTTACCGCCCCTGCCCACTATTGCCAACCCATCCGCCCTTTTTGCATCACCAATCGAGCCGGGAGTTGCTCCGGGGAGGCAGTCGCAACAGTTTCCGGCACTGGTCGTCAGTTGACCCGGCGTTTTTTGGCGCGGCGGCGGATGCCGCATAAACTTGGGCGAGCGCGTGGCGACAGCTCAGCCCCTCTTGCCCATGGACCAGGCCTGGACACGCACACCGCTGGTGCAATATCGCAAATGTGACAGATCCAAGCCTAGCAGTTTGCCCAGCGAGCAGCTTGCAGCCATGTTACCGGGCTGAGCTAGGGTTGAGCTCGGTGCCCCAGCCTCTTCCCAGAGGGCTGGCTGCTGGCTGATGTCAGGGCATCCTTACCTCCCCCCCCCCCCCCCCCCCCCCCCCCCAACCCAACCCGTGTGCCTGCAACCTAACCCTCCGCAGGTGCGTCCAGAGAATGAGGCCTCTGTGAGCAAGTCCGTGGCCGCGCCTGCTGCCAAGGAGGCACCTGCGCCCAGCCCCGCGCCGGCGCCCAAGGTGGAGCTCACAGCGGCGGCCATGGAGACCCCGATGAGCCCCGGCGGGGCGGCGCCCATGGAGGTGGAAGAGAAGAGCTCGATGCAGAAAGCGGCGGACAAAAAAAAGTCGCTGCGTCACTTTTCGGCCATCGACATCGACGCATACGGCCTGGAGGACGAGGACGATGACGCGATTCCCGAGGGCCTGGAGGCCACGGACAAGGAGCCAGAGCAGATCGACTCCATCTTTGATGCCGTCTCCTCCAACATGCTCTTTAGGAACCTGGCCAAGTGAGCACCGCTTGCCCCTCCCGCACCCCCCCTGCCCCAAGCCACCACCACCACCACCACCACTACGACACAGCCCGCTGCGGTTGACTTGTGCATGTTTGTGCGACTCATACCGCCGCCCGCGACCCCCACGCACCAGGCCGTTGCTGCTGGAGGTGATTGACGCCATGGCCACGAGGGATGTGAAGGCTGGGGAGATCATCATCAAGCAGGGATCCAAGGACGGCAAGGAGTTCTTCGTGCTGTACGACGGCACGTGCACGCTCACCAAGGATGCGGACCAGGAGGACAAGCGCATTGAGCTGGAGCTCAAGCCCACCACTGGTGAGCTGCCTTAAGAGTCCGCCCCCCCCCCCCCCCCTCTCCTCCTCCTAGTCCTCCTCCACTCAACACACTTTCCGCTCCCAGGTGCCCCAGCTGTCAACACACGCGCGAGAAAGTGAATTAGGAAACTAAAGCAACCCGAACGGACGCCCGGGATTGACTGACTATCAATGTCACACGCAGCAAGTGTCCGGCTGGGGCTGTACTTGCTGTGCATGTCACGCCTGCACTGGTAGCGATCTAAGCTAGGTGCACTGTCCCACTGTGTGTGTGTGTGTGTGTGTGCTTGTGCGTGTCTAGCTACCGTATCCACGCTTGAGGTTCGCTACATGTCACTTGAATGGAAATCTACCGCAGTATTCCCCGAATACACCACAAGCTCCATGCTCCATAGCTCCGAGTCAATGGCGACAAGCAAATTCCCTGTGTTGAAATATACAAACCCAATGAAAGGACGCAGTTGGTATGTGTTCTATACATGTCAACGGAATGATTGCACGTATTTCAGGGGTGTACAAACATACCTTGTCGAGCTTTGAGACCTTGGGCGCCCCCGTTCGCAGGCTTTGGCGAGCTCTCGCTGCTGTACCGCGCCCCTCGTTCCGCGACCATCGTATCCAAGACAGACTGCAAGCTGTGGGTGCTGCACAGCAAGGTGTTCACGCAGATCCAGCGCAAGTGGCAGGCCAAGGAGCTCAATGCGCGCATGGAGCTCATCTCCAGCGTCAAGATGCTGGAGGAGCTGGACGAGCACCAGCGCGAGCTGCTGAGTGATGCGCTGGAGCGCGTGGAGTTCAAGGCGGGCGAGGTGAGGGGCCGGCAGGCCGCCCTGTTTGCTGTGACTGCGCGCCTGGGTTTGGGGGGGTGGGGGTGAGGGAGTCCTCGGCGGAAACTGTTGAGACTGCGGAACATTTCTCGTGGGGGGCTATGGACCCATCACCATCACCACCCGGTGTCATTATGACTTGCCTACCAACATCCCCCCAATTTACAGTCACATAAGCAACACCTCGTTCCGCGTAGACTTATATGCTGATCCGAAATAACATCTGTGCATTGTCGTCATACACGCCGTGCAGTGCCAACACTGTCGCGGCTAATGGTCAATGCAACACCTCAATGCAAGATGGCAACCATGTCCCTTCTCTACTATCACCGTTAAAAGCAATGCCGGAGGATCTCATTATCCGGACCGCGTCGCCTCATTACAGCTGCCCCGCAGTATCGGCCTACAAGCACTGCGTAATGATGCTGGCACTGTGGTGCATTTATTGGAGCACAAGTTTGCGGATGCAGGAAATTGGTGGTTAAAATAAATTCGCCCCGGGCCATTGACCGAAGCCGCCCCAGCACTTGTCCACGTGCGCCAACTGCAGCCGTGGGTCTGGCAAAGCCCTTTCACCGTTGCCTTACACGAACCCCAAAGGGCTCATGCATCAACCAGGTTAGCCCGGGACACGCTCAGCCGTGATCGAACCGAGGGCTGTCGCGCAAGGGACTACCGCTCTACCCGGGAAAATAGGGGCAACCCGTCAGATAGCCACAAGTGAGATGCAGGCGGCACTAGTTGGCGCTGTCATGGCGGCTGATGTCCGCGCCCCTGTGCCGCCCTCCTCATGACAGACCATCTTCAACCAGGGCGAGGCTGGCGACCTGCTGTACCTCATTAAGAACGGCTGCGCAGACGTGTCGGTCAAGGGCGTGGGCAAGGTGGCCACGCTCATCAACGGCGTCGCCTTTGGGGAGCGTGCCATCCTGAACGACGGCGAAGTGCGCACGGCGACCGTCAAGGCGGTGTCCAACATGGTCTGCTACACGCTGGGCCGCAAGGAGTGCCAGCAGCTGCTGGGCAACATCACGGAGGTGCGCCTCCTGAAGGTGCTCCGGCAGGTGCCCATCCTGAAGAGCCTCAACAACCAGCAGCTCTACGAGGTCTCCAAGCTGCTCAGCCTGGTCACATTCAAGAAGGACGAGGCCGTATTCCGCAAGGGCGACATCGGCGATGCGTTTTACATCGTCGAGAGCGGCAAATTCGTCGCCATTGTGCGCCCCCGCTACCGCCGCCGGTTGCCCTCTTGAACATCATCCAACGCTCCCAAGGCTCTGAATTCTGTGCCGGTGGAGGCTGAGATCCGCTCCTCAACCTATCCCCCTCCCTCACCCTTTGATTCCTTTTCCCAAACCTCCTGCTGCGCAGATCAACGGCACACCCCTGCCCAATGCGGAAATGGAGAGAGGCGCGTGCTTTGGCGAGCTCGCGCTCATGAGCGCGACCAACCAGCGCGGCGCAGACATCATCGCCCTGGAGGACGGCAGCGCGCTGCGGCTGCCCAAGGAGGACTTTGTGAAGCACCTCGGCCAGCTGGACGACCTGCACAACATGTGGCGCATGGTGGCGCTCTCCAAGGTGGACCTCTTTGTCAACCTGCCGCACGACGTGGTCAGCGAGATCGCCAAGGCGATGAAGGAGGAGGTGCTGACGAAGGGCGAGAACATCGTCACCGTGGGCGAGGACGGCGACAAGTTTTACATCATTGAGTCTGGCACCTGTGTGGTGACGGGCAAGTCCAACAAGAAATTGGCAGAGTGAGACTGCCCCTCCCCCTTTTCTTGATGATATATATGAAGAAATTGATCACCCCCTTCCTCCTCCCTGGAACAGTATACCGTATCTGCATGTTGCTTGCTGACTTTGTAAGATTTTATTTAGGGTTTTTGGGCAAGAACCCTAAAATTAACCCCCCTAAAAGATACACCCCCTTAATGACATGCATGAAGAAATTGACCAGCCTCCTCCTTGGAACAGTGTATCATATATGCATGTTGCGCACTGACGGCGTCGATTGTCGCAGGCTGAAAACGGGATCGCACTTTGGCGAAGCTGCACTGCTGACTAAGGCCAAGCGAGCTGCTACTGTCACAGTGAGGCGCCCCAACCAGGCCGCCCGAATGCCCTGCGCAGTGGTGGTTTTGCCAAAGAGGGGAAAAGCTCCGGAGCATTTGCATCTGGTTGGAAACGTGGCCATCCATGTACTCACCCTGTTGCGGGGGTGCGGCGCAGGTGGTGTCTGAGAGCTGCCAGGTGCTGAGCCTGGACAAGGACCACTTTGACAGCCTGCTGCCAGGCGACGTGCAGAACAACCTGATGCAGGAGGTGAACAACTTCAAGCCGGAGGAGGCGGGCATCGCGGACACGTTCAACCTGAACGAGGTGGAGATCATAAAGGCCATCGGCATGGGCGCCTACGGCGTGGTCTACCTCGTCAGCTTCAAGAGCCACCTGTACGCCATGAAGACCATCAGCAAGCGGCACATGATCGACATTCAACAGGCGGACGTGATCCTGCAGGAGAAGCAGCTGCTGTCGCGCTGCAAGAACCGCTTCATCGTCAACCTGGTGGTGTCGGCGCAGGATGACGGCTGCCTCTACATGCTGATGGACCCCGTGCTCGGCGGCGAGCTGTTCAACTACGTCGTGGAGCACAGCACCCACCTTGGGCTGCCGGAGGACCACGCCCGCTTTTTCGCGGCATGCACGGTGCTGGGCCTGGAGTACCTGCACGAGCAGCGCATCCTCTACCGCGACCTCAAGCTAGAGAACCTGCTGATTAGCGCCAACGGGTGGGTGGCCTCACACGCCCTCCGCCCCACCCGCCCGCTGAATTTGGAGTACTTCCGGATGGGTTGGACTTGCGGATAGAAGTCCACACTCGACGGTGAATCATTGTGCATTTTTGTGCATGCCGGGCTCTGCGCTCCGGACCGCATTAAAGCAGTGTTATTCGGGTTCTCTAGACGGTGGATGTCTGAGACGCCTGGACTGCCCTCCCCCCAAATGTCCCCTGCCAGGTACCTGAAGATTGCGGATCTGGGCATTGCCAAGCAGCTCAAGGTGGGTGAGAAGACGTACACCTTCAAGGGCACGCCGGACTACATGGCTCCCGAGTACCTCAACAAGAGCGGCGTCACGCTGGCGGCGGACTGGTGGGCGCTGGGCGTGCTCATCTTCGAGATGTGCTCTGGCTGCACGCCCTTCCAGGCGGACGACCCCATCGACATGTTCCGACGCATCATTAAAGTGGACTACCAGTGAGCCCCACGTTTTTCTCCCTGTTTACTCACCGGCTTTGACTTTATATTTTCTCACCTTTATGATACTTAATATCCCCCCCCCCCCCCCCCCCTTTCCACTAGGGCCCCGCCGCACTTCTCCCCCATCCTCCAAGACCTGCTGAAGCGGCTCCTGGAGAAGAAGGTGACGCGCCGCCTGGGCTGCGGCCGCACGGGCGCGCTGGAGGTGAAGCAGCATCCCTGGTTCCTGCCCATCGACTGGGACAAGCTGACCAAGCACCAGCTGCCCGTGCCCTGGGTGCCCAACGTCAACATCGACAGCATCCCGGACCTCGACACCAGCGAGCACCCGGTGGAGCAGTCGATGCCGGTGTCGCCTGAGGAGCAAAAGCTGTTTGACGACTTTTGATGAGCATTGCGCTGCTGCCCCCCCCCCCCCCCCCCCCCCCCCCAAACCCACCCCCTTTTCTTCCCGGGGCCCCTGCCCCCACTATAGCCAAAACCCCGCGGAGTAGTGTTTGTGGGCCCGCCCCCTTGGATTGAGCAGGTCCAGCGGCGTCAGGCGTTCACAAACCAACTACACATCTAAGCGCGGGGCACTGTTATTTTTAACTATGTTTCAACTGGCCAAACTATGTCATGAGTTTGAACGTGTCCGCGGCCGCCAGGTACAGCCCCACGTTGCACTGCAAGTACCGTCACTCCAGCTTGATCTACCAGGCGCGCAGCCGCTGTCGTGCCGCGATGTTGGTCATGCCCGTAGTGACGACGAGATTGAAGTAACCAGCTGTCGGTCAACCAACGACCCATGCGCCAACCTGTGGCGCACCATCGTCCAATGTCATTTAACAGTTGGCAGCATGTAATACACGTTTCCACATAAGTCCCAGGCCACCTTAACACCAAAACTAAGTATACGGATAATAGCAGGGCAGCTGAATCTAGGGTGCATGATCTGAAACCCTGGAATGTCGCACAGTCACGTTTAAACCCTGTTATCCCAGCAACTGTCCCACTGAGTGTGAGAGTGGTCTTGGCGCCACATTGGGCGTTTCCAGTACCCGTGCGATAACTGGGGTTGGAGCCCCGCAGCACGTGCCGCTGCGCATCCACAGCCCATTGCATGGTGGGATGGACATGGAGGGGTGAGGAAACATATCAGCAAAGGGGCTATAGTGGTGTTGGGTGGAGTGGTGGCATGTAAGCGCGAGCAACAGCACGGTGTGTGTTGATACCGCCATTGCAGAACAATGTGCCTGACAAAACGACGACCAGCGGCGGCAAGCTGCCCCTGGAGGTGTAGGTGCTCGGCCCCGCCCGCCCCCTTGAAAACAAGCCAGCTCTGCGCGGGATGTTGCTGGTGCCGTTTTGACATATCGCCAGCGGTATGCATACCTGACGATGCTGGCAGCCTTCGATCCAGGCAAGCGTTGCCCCTTCTGTAAAATTTTGCATGTTTGTGGGCGGTCATTGTGTGAGTAGAGGCAAAGGAAAGAAGGGGTGGGGGGTGTGTGTGGGGGGGGGGGGGGGTAGCAGGAGTAGTAGTCTACTGTAGGTGTGTGCTGGTTATGCGACGGGACGAAGCAAGCAACAGGCAGGCTGCTAGAACTGCTTTAGGAATAGACATGTGGTACTACTGTATTTGATGCCTGAGTATGTAATAGATAATATAATTGTACACCTGCGGCCAAAACTAACGGTGCAATTATATTTGCTAATATGGCAGATTATCATGCATATTTCCTTACGCATGCGGGCGTTTTTGATGAGTCAGTACGCGCGCTCGCTGCGCTTGCGGCACATGGTTTAGCAGTCCGAAATGAGGCATAACGACGCTTTGGTCCCAAATCTAACCATGTCGATGGTTACCATGGTCGCGCGTTGCAACGAATTTCCCGAATTTTTGTAACATCGAATAAATCAGTTTATGCTGGCCACTCGGCGGAAGGGGTGGTTCCCATCGTCACCGCGCATTACAAGTTAATCACGGGTGCATCTACGTGCCGCCACCGTCGGAGATGGCTAAAATGAGCACAGCATGCGGGGTGCGTTTCGGCGTCCTGCAAGCCTCACAAATCCTGCCACATTTGCAGGCTAGTACACAAATTTGAAGATGTCCTGATGCAATCGATAGGCCGCCTCTTAAACCGCGGCATTCCGCAGCGTCCCCTAACAGCGTCGAAGGGCTACACGTGGACGTCCCACATGCGTTAGGGCTACTTTGCCGTTTGGGTAGATTCACGGCGGCGGTGCCATACTGCCAATATCTACCAGTACCAGTCGAAAAGGGGGTATCGTCGTACTACCTACAGTACCAAATTGCATATTCCCGCGTATGGGTATTCTCACATTACGACACGCCACCACCACATGGCCCAAACTCTATGATAATCACTTGAGCACATGGGCATGTATTACCATAATCTGCTCTTCCGAGAAAAGTGCCGTTTGCGAATCGTTCTTTTGGGGCGTTTTGCGATACCCATTCCGCCACACCAGTAGAATCGGGCGTTAGAACATGCAATAGTACCGCTTGCGGCGGTGAATTTCTGACTGGTCTTTTGTTATTCGCTCGAGATTGTCAGCTTGCTGTCTTGAACATGCGATAGGTGGCGTGACTGTAAGTATCAGCATGACATATGTGTGTATCCCTATATCATATATAAGGACGATTACCTGTAGTACTTGCTAGCTTGGTGTCTCGTAACTTGTTGCCAGCAAGATCACATGTTTCAAGACCACACCCGGCTAGCCGTGTGTGAAATTCTCATCCGTACGTCCGTACGTCACCATGCCAAATGGAAAAGAACCCGCGGCGCCGAAACGCTTGAATCGCAACACGCAAACGTGCAGGCCATGTCTACATTGTTGCGCGAGCTCGCACTGGCGTTGGCCTAATTGACGGCTCGTGATCGTGTTGCTGATGGAGACAGAGCCCATGGCTCTGGTTCCGGGCAGCGCGTCGCGGGACAGCCGACATGCAGCGGGGGAGCCGCAGTGCGCCATGACTTGCTAGAGCTAGCCCAGAGCGGCTGTGTCGGAACAAAATCCTCGAGTGACGAGGACGAGTACCTCGCGGTGCCAGAACTACTGCAACGTGCAGAGCACTAGCTAGTCTAGTTACGAGGGGATTCGACCGGTCAGCCGAGCACCTTGGGCCTTCCCCTTGGGTTATGACCTTATTACCAACAAGCACTAGCTATAGGCAGGATGACCGGCGTCTGCCGGCTCGGGAGGAGTACTTTTGGATGACGCGTTTTTGTAGGCCATAATATGGCGGCTATTTTCATGGCCCTCGACGAGCTGCTACCTTACGTCCCTGCTGCTAATCATAATAGACTTCACCCAGTTCCTCGCGCGCCCCCGGAATCACGCCGAGACCATCAACCACGCGTTTATTCGCTTTCGCCAAGCCTTCCTTCGGAGGCTTCACGAGAACAAGCGTGTGAACGGTGACCAACGTGTGCCGGACGTTCTGCGGGCCCATAATTTTCAGCCTGCCGCTGAGCATTTGGGCTTTATTTGCGATTTTTATGGGCCTGATGAAGGATTACGAGCGTCATTTCCTTTAGGCGACGGTTGCTAGCAGCGCAAAGCTACCTCTACTCCACGGGTGCCGGCAGCAGCCGCTGGACGTGGGCGTGGTGGAGGTCGGGGGCGTGGCCGCGAAGGTGAGCATGAATGACGGTGTCGGGCGCCTCTCGTCGGAGCTGCTGACGCTTTGCAGGGTCACCTTTCGGTGACCGCCGCACCGTGAAACCTGGCCGCCCAACGGCGCGATGAGCGCCTTGTGTCCGGACCGCGGGATCGGATCCCCCCAATCTACAGAATTCATTTGGGCCTTCTTCGATAGATGCGGCGCTTCTTAACGCCGCAGCCGAATGGGGCTCATCAGCAACCATCCGCACACCTGCACATGGCGGCTCCACAATCCATCTCCCGTACCATTTCATCACCGCGTCCGTCGGTTGTTACACTGCGTGTAACAAATGGTTCGCAACGACCATCTTTTGCGCGTGTACGTTACGCGCGGGACAGGGGCTCCGAGCGCGACGGGCGCGCGGGGCGGCCCTCCTACCTGAACCTTGCCCCGCAAACCCGTCCTTATGCCCGGACTAACCCGTCCCGCAACTACCGACCAACCGCCGCTAGCAACCTAACCGCAGCGGCCCAGTATTTTGCTGAATGACCCCGCCTCCATCGGCCAAGCGTCGTACTTGCGTAATTGACAAACCCGAAGCTGTCGCCCCCGCGGCTGCTTCACTCCGGTCCCGTTTGCATGAAACGTTGGGTTCAGACGAGTTGGGAAAACGGGCCCTCGACCTACTCTCCTGCTCCCACCTCACCGCTCATTAATTCAACAACTACGTTGGCAAGTTGTCTCAGTTCGCGGAGTTTTGTTACGACTCCGATAACATCAGCCGCTAGGAGAGACCACTGCCGCTGTCGTCCGGTACGTCGTGCGCAAGTTGGATTGGTGAGCGGGGCCACATTGGGGCCAAGTCGTTACAACCCTAGCTACATGTCAGCAATCAACACGATATTCGAGCCGCACATCAATATCGACCCCCTCGCTAGGGATAACCTACACCTCACCGCCGCGCGTCGTTGCCTGTTGTTGAGGCAACGCCGCATGGAGGCTGCCCTTTTTGCGAATCCCGTTGCCCGCAGATATCGCTTACATCTTCGTCGACCGGGCCGACAAGGCGCACCCGCACGGTGTTTAAAATTGGCAATATGGCGCGCGCACGGTGTCTCATGTAGTACAAGTACTACGACCACCCCCATTCCACCCCGAATCGGCCACTAGCAGTGCATGCGACGTGAACGAGAACCTCTAGACCACCACCCATGAGCTAGTGGTGCGTGGGATATGGGTCGAGTTGTTTGGGATTAAATGAGGCGCGGGTGAAGAATCGTGCGATTCGGCCCGTGTCTCACCTCCGCCCGATAACCGTATTTCCGCTATGTTAAAAATTATCAAAGCCACCCGTCACTCCATCGGCTCTCGGTGCACCTACAAGCAGGCGAATCGACCCATATCGGTCTCTATACCTAGCATGTGGGTGTAGTGGCCTTCGGTACGTAGGCGTAGGTAGATAGGTGGCTGGTCGATCACTCATATGGGGGTGGTGGTTGACCGGCTCCCCATTCAGCTCGTTTATCTAATCTTGGCTCAAAAATAAGGGGGGAGATGGGGCACCGCGCACCGACCACCTCATGGGCTACTTATGGGCTCTACCACACCCCTAGGAGCTAGGCCATGAGACGGTACATGTGCGGCGGGCTAAATAGCTGCAGATGGCAAGGGATGCCTATGCGGGAGGGGGTCGAGAGCGCGGAAAACCGGGTCGGTCGGGCCCATCGGGCCGGCATCGACTGAGATTGACCGCAAACTGACTGCCAACTACCGGTGTCGCCCCTACATATTGGCCTCTACTAGTGCTCATACGATCGATAAGCAGAGAGCTGCCCCAGCCGCCCCCACGGGAGGGGTAGTTGAGGCCGGGGTACATTTCCGAAAACGCTGGTTCCAAGATCGGACGGTTTCTTGAATTGGAGGCACACGGGGCACCGTCCATGTAGCCCCCGACCTCTAGCTCAATGTTTGTATAACATCCCTTTGAGATAGGCTATGGACCTATGCTATTTCTAGGGCAGGTGCTGCCCGTGCGGCTCGGGCATGAGTCCGCGAGCATCGTCCCCCTCCATGAGCCGAACGGGCATTGCCCGTCCGCGGTTGCGGTTGACAGGAAGCCGTTTCCGCGCACTTTTCTGCGCCGTTTTCTGCGCAGCACACGAGCGGAATATACCGGGAAATAAGCGATAAACACGATACGCTAATCTAGAGTACTAAATAATATACCGCGAAATGTATATCGCTACATCTCCGATTATTCTAAGCACCCGTTGTGTATCCCGTTGCCGTGGATTGTGTATGCCCCCCCCCCCCCCCCCCCCCCCCCCCTTCCCGCGCGCAAGTACCCGCGGTACGAGCTCTGATGGCGTCAGTGGTAATCTTCATGTTCTTAGCTATGGGACTTACATGCGTGTCCTGCCCAGTGCGGGGCTCGTGCATGTCGACGCCTGGAACATTACTCTGCATGTGTACCGCGAGAAGGTGCGTGCCAGATGGCGCGGCCCGGAGGATCTCCGTGTGCTGCTCTTATTTCTAGTGTCGGAGCACCCACGCGCCCGCATCTCGTGCACTACATCATCGACAACGTACAGTCTGTCCCCTTGGTCCACGCTGCCTTGACTGAGACAAATTTCTGGGCGGTCAACCCGAGCGAGCAGTCTAAATCTTGGATTGCCGCTACAATGTCGGATCAGCTCTATACGGCCGTTCGTCTCGTCGGCGTTGCCCCTCTTGCCGGCACTAACTGGACCTTGCACAGCCTTCACAAGGGTGCGGCGGCCTAGGCTGCGAACGCCATCGGAGCTCCGCTGTCCCACATTCGTCACCAAGGCGGCTGGGCCACGAACTCCGACGTCGTTATGGACTACATCGACCCCAACGTCCTCTCTTCACCTGGGGCGTGGTTCTTCTTCGGTCATATCGCGCCCCTTCGCCACTTCCAAGTGCAACAAGACTACGCAACGGTGGCCTTCCCGGTGCCCCCTTCGTGACCTGGCGCTACAATTCTTCGTCAATCCGCCGCTGTCTCCGTTCGCTCATCATTGGCAAAACCAGACTCAACTTCGAAAATAATGATCTAAACTCGGTTAGGGGGTTTCCTTCTTTCCTAAACACTTTTTACAGCTACCGTTGCTGCTAAATGGTACGGGTTACTAGGTCACCTGTCGCTGCGCCCCGTTTGGGTGCAGCACGAGTAGACATGAAAGCACCCGTAACAGCTGAGCCTGTTTGGTAAACCGCGACCTTTTTGGCATACCAGACTCAACTTTGAAATCTATTTTTAGACGTTCGTCCTGCCATGTGGTGTCTTTTTAAGGCGGTACGTTTTGGGTCCCTTTGATGACGTAATCAGCATGTGACGCGCTGTGACATGTAAACAGACGCGTGCTGTTCGTCAGTATTCCAGCAGTTTTCGTCGTCTGGTAGCAACGATTAGAAGAGCACAACAACTACCCTTTAGCGACTACGGCATTTATGGACTTGATGAAATAATTTGTGCGCCTTCACATCACATTCGGCCTAGTGCCGCTATTGGAGTGGCCCGGGATTGTGTGCTGGGGAGAGCGTCCCTACTGCGTGGGGCGGCGGCTGGCTGGTGGCGATGCCTGATCGGTGGGTGTCATGGCGGTTCCCGCCTCTTGTGGCCCGTAGCTGGATTTTCTTCTGGATTTCTGCATGGATTTCTTGAATTTTGCAGCTAGCACATGTAATCATAAAATAATTGGTACTCGTACTACCATATCGGTACTGTATTGGTACTACTGCGAGCGGTTATTTTGCGACACATGACGACGGATATGTGGCGAGAGTACAACAGATACCAGCGATATCACTCCGAAACAATCTCGAGCAGCACTGACCCGCCGATCCCGAACGATATATCGCGCCACTCGCGCCAGCATCATAATCCGGATGTGATCCTTCTGCCAGACGGCGCCACGCCCCGGCGGCGGCGGCGCCCCTGGGCAGGATGCGCTGGCCCGTAGTGGGCCGATGGGGAGGCTGCGTCGGGCTCTTGGGTAGTGAGGGGACTGCACTACACGCACACAATATCAGCCTTCCCGCGCTCCCACCCGTTTACGACCGCCAATTCCCAGACCACGGCAGTCACCCCTCTGCCGAGCGCCATGGCCGCCCTGGCCTCCTGCCGCACGGCGCCGGCGACGGCCGCTCTGGCGCCTCGGCCGCTGGCCGTGCGGCGCGCCCCCGCCGGCGCGCCTTCGCTCTCCCGCCGCCGCGGCGCTCTCACCGTCGTCGGCGCCGGTAGCACCTTCGGCCATGCCTTCCGCGTGACCACCTTCGGTGAATCGCACGGCAAGGGCGTGGGCTGCGTCATCGACGGCCTGCCACCGCGGCTGGCCATCAGCGAGGAGGAGATCCAGCACGAGCTCAACCGGTAGGTCGTTCGGGCGGTCCAATCATGCATGCCCCATCGCCCCCCCTCCCCGCCCCTCGAGTCCTCGGCCTTCATTAGTAAATACCGCCCTGCCTGGCGCTCGGCACAGGCGTAAGCCGGGGCAGAGCCGCATCACGACGCCGCGCAAGGAAAACGACGGCGCGGAGATCCTGTCGGGCGTGGTTGACGGCGTCACGCTGGGCACGCCATTGGCGGTGCTGGTGCGGAACAAGGACCAGCAGTCGAAGGACTACTCCGAGATGGAGGTGGCGTACCGCCCATCGCATGCCGGTGCGCCCCCTCACCCCCATGGAAGCGTGTCTGCCTGTTTGGAGGTGCGGGGGAGATGTCGAGTATTATACGGGTGGCAATCGGTGTACTGTTTTTTATGTTTTTTTTTTTTGGGGGGGGGGGGGGGGGGGGGGGGGGGTGCCACGAGGATGCTCAGGTCAACACTAGCGTGTTCACTTATTGATTATATTCTGGATCATACATGTTCAAGGCGAAGTTCATCTTATTGGATCTGTAATGGGTCTTATTGTGTCGCGCTCCACACCCCTCCCGCAGACGCCACATACGACTACAAGTACGGCATCCGCGCGGTGGCGGGCGGCGGCCGCTCCTCAGCACGCGAGACCATCGGGCGCGTGGCGGCGGGCGCGGTTGCCAAGAAGCTGCTTAAGACTCTCGCAGGCACGGAGGTGCGCCGCTCAGCCAACCAGCCTTCCGCTGTGGCACGTACGCATCCGTGTGCATGCATGCCTATGATGAGGGCGGTCGTGCTGGTGTGGACAGGCCACTCCGCTTTGGTGCTACATAGGATCATGAAGCGTGTGGCCCGGGGACTCAGATGTGGCACATGTGTGTACATACGTTAGAGAGGGAGAGGGAGAGAGAGAGAGACCTTACTTGTAGCTGGAGATGGTTAGCGTACCCTAGATACACACACAGACACACACACACATAGCACACCGCACGCTGCTCGCTGCAGAGTGGGAGAGAGTGAGAGCCTGGCATGGAGCTGTTCCTGCAGGTGCCATCATTACAGCCCGGTTGACAGCCAAGCCCTGGCAGAAGCTACGGCCTGTGAGACCTTTTATTCACTTCGGAGAGCCCGCCGAACGGGAGCCGCCCGCCCCGCTGTGTGGCCTGCATATGGTGCAGGCGGAGCGGGCGCCGAAGGGGGGGAACGGGGGCTGGGGTTGCGGCAGGGCTGAGGCATGTATGCTTGGCCGGCACGGGGCGCGCAGGTGCTGGCGTATGTGAACCGCGTGCGCGACGTTTCGGTCAACTTGGACAACTCCAAGTTCACGATGGAGGACGTGGAGGCCAACATCGTGCGCTGCCCCGACCCCGAGGCCGCGGAGGCGATGATCAAAGGTGCGGCGCCGGGGCAAAGGGTCGCACAATGCGTATCGGGGGAAGCGGAGGGGCGCATAGACCCTGAATGGGGTATTCTTAACCCTAATACCCCAAAACCTTGCATGCCCCTTGCAGGCCCCCACCCATTTCATTTGTATGTTAGTCTTATTAGGGTATGCGACGCTTTTTGTCTCCCAAACCCTAAAACACGATTCATGTGGAAAGCCGGCAATTCCACCTTTCCACCTGTCCTTCCATGGGTCGTGGCTCATAAAGCCCTAACCAGGGTCATATACCAATCTGAAACCCTGATCCTGATTCCCTGATAAATTATTGCTTTTGTGTAATCAAAACCCAAAATCCTCCACTTGCTAAGGCGAACATGAGACCCTAGTTTCGAGTCTTTAAGTTTTAGGATTTCTTGATGTGCACCCTCTGTGCGGCACTGCTGAAGCCCCCCCCCCCCCCCCCCCCCCGCCCCCCTCTGGCTCCTCACTGCAGCGATAGACGAGGTGCGCACCAAGGGCGAGTCGTGCGGCGGGGAGGTGACGTGCGTGGTGCGCGGCTGCCCGCGCGGCCTGGGCGCCCCGGTGTTCGACAAGCTGGAGGCGGAGCTGGCCAAGGCGCTCATGTCGCTGCCCGCCACCAAGGTGCGCCCCGGACCCCCCCCCCCGGACTGAATCCAGCGAGGCAGGGTTCGATCCGGAGTTCAGTTGGATTTAGCCTGGGCTTCTCATCAATTCAACAACGGATTTGCTGTTGAATTCAGGGAATTAATTTAGGGTGCTGCCCTGCCCTGCATGGCAGCTTTGTTCGGAAGGAGGCCTGCCGGTTAGGGTATTAGGGTTTTCCACATGACGCGTTTCCGTTCACAGCTTTTCCCCTTTCATCGAATTCTGCTACCAAAATTCACTTGGACGACTTGGTCTCGCTGAGTTCCATAGCTATTTTTTAGGGATTCAACCACGAATTCTGCCCTGCGCCCTAGGGTATTGTACTAGGGTAGGGTGTTCACGTTGAGTCCAGCCACGTCAGTGGTATGGTTTCGGAGCAGCTGATTTCATCCCACATTGAGATTGTCAGCTTTTCCAGGGGTTCTTTTGGCTGAATTCACGCGGGTTAGACTGTGTGTATACCCATGCCTAGACCCCAAGATGCATTGGCTCCACCCCGTGACTGACCCCCTTCCTCCCCACGGCCTCCACCCCAATGCGGCGTAGGGCTTTGAGATCGGGTCCGGCTTTGAGGGCAGCAAAATGACGGGCAGCGAGCACAACGACGAGTTTTACATCGACGACAAGGGGCAGGTGCGCGCCCTTGATCACAAACCCTAACCCCATAACCTAGCCCCTGATCTCACCTCATTATGTTCCAGACATCCATAGTGTAGTGTATGGCGAATGTTCGGACCCCTATAATTATGCTATGGTTCCAGCATTCCGCCCCATGACATGTGTCTTGAAACTCCGACGACCCAAAAGGTTTTTTGTATGTTGAGTTTGTCTTGCGCATGGATAGGGTTTGGTTTCAGGGGTTTGGCAACTCGCAGTTTCGCTGGAGGCTGTAGGGTCACGTGAAATCCTCAATTTAGGTTTCGTGACCCTAAACTATAAACCCTTGGCGAATTTCATCGTCCCGCTGTGCCCGCCAGCTAAGCAAGCTCCTACAAAAGCCCTAAACTGTAAGCCCTTGTCGAATTTTCATCTTCCCGCCGTGCCCGCCAGCCGACTAAGCTGCTAACAAAGCCCTAAACTGTAAACCCTTGGCAAATTTTCATCTGCGCTTCCCACTGTGCGCGCCAGCCGACTAAGCTGCTACCAAGACCCTAAACCATAAACCCTTGGCGAATTTTCATCTTCCCGACGGCCGCCCTCAGCCCCCCTCCCCCCTCCCTCCTCCCCGCTGCGGCAGACCCGCACGCGGTCCAACCGCTCCGGCGGCGTCCAGGGCGGCATCTCCAACGGCGAGGACATCATCGTCCGCCTCGCCTTCAAGCCCACCTCCACCATTGCGCGCAAGCAAAACACGGTGCGCCCCCGCGCGTGAGGGCCGCGACGGTCGGGGGGGAGCGTTGGGGGGTGTTGGGGGGGCAGATGACCTTGTGGATGTATAGCAGACATTACATAAACACATGTTCCGTGCCCTCTATCAACTGTATGTGTACACGTGGTGTATACGTGTACGTGTGTCATGTACGTGTCTGTCAGTATGATTTACATGTATTGCTGTATGTACCGTAACCACACTGTGGGTTGGCGGTATGTCATCGTTGTTGACTCCCTCCTGTAAGAGAGGAAATTGATTACGAATTGTATCAGAATACACCACAAACTCCGCACGGATTGTCCGACGCGTTGCCCCAAAACAATTCATTATCATTTTCCAGCCGCGAACCCAATCAGATGGTGCAGTATGTGTGTGTGTACATGGGGGTACGTATCTGTATCTGCATGTGAGTGCATTCGTGCTCTCCCCAGCGCACGCAAGTGACTCAGGTGTTGCCCCATCTGGACGCTGCATGACATCACTTTCATGCGGTCCGTTCATGCAGCCGCTACAGAGCATTCCTCCCGGCCTGGCCATGCATTTGTCACTGAGTGTAGCGCTGACCGACAAAGCTTCGATCATTGCGGCGTGTGACGTTTTGGACAACACACATATTGTTACAAACCCACGGGCCGGCCGGGCGGGACAAAATTCGTGTCCTGGCGGAATGTGCGGACGGGCAGTATTCAGCGCCGAGGGGGGGGGGGGGGGGGGGGCTCGTATTCTGAGGCGACTGAGGGCGACTGGGGGGTGGTGGACGCAGGTGACGCGCGACGGCAAGGAGGTGGAGCTGCTGGCGCGCGGCCGCCACGACCCATGCGTGGTGCCGCGCGCGGTGCCGATGGTGGAGGCCATGGTGGCGCTCGTGCTGGCGGACCACCTGCTGCAGGTGGACCCCCCCCCCCCCCCCCCCCCTCCTCCCCCCGCCGACTTCGCCCCTGAAGGCGAATGTGTGGAAGAGGAACTAAGACGACTGGGTACTGCTCAAGAAGTCATTATGGATTTAAAAAATGTATTGAGCATTGGCATTTTTTTGCGAAATTGAACAATCTTTAGGGTCATATGGCCCAAAATAGATCAATGGCCCAAAACGCCCCAAAATTTGGTTGTCTGGGGTCATGACCAAAATTAGGTCCGACCCATACTTTGGGTACTATTTGCGTAGTATGCCCCGAATGTTCGAGTCAAACTTGGGAAAGAATGGGGTGTACATCAGGAATGTACAATCGAATGATACAAGCATTGGCACGTCAATGGGCATGTGCGTTAAATCAGCCGGGCGGGCGTGAGGTTGACGTGGTGTCGATATCAGCCTGTGCAAGGCCGCGGCTAAGACCCCCCCCCCCCCCCCCCTTCCGTCCCCCAAACAGCACGTCGCGCAGTGCGAGATCCTGCCGCGCGACAACGGCGCCAGCAGCACCATCCGCCTCAACACGCTGGAGCCCCTGCAGCTGTAGGGGGCGGCGGCTCGAGCCCCCCCCTTCCCCCCCCCCCCTTTCCCCCCGCATTAGGCCATAACTCTCGATTCTCAAGCTAGTCGCCCCGCAATGTGCCGCCGCCGCCGCAATATCGCCGCTCAGCCGCAGGGGACCCCCTCCGCCCCCCTCCGGCGCGTGCTGCCTGTGCGGATGCCGTGTCTGCCACCGACGAGGACACATCCGCCATGGATGTGTCAAGGCATGCCCGGCTGCAAGGCAGCGCCCCGTTGACGCGTGAGGCGCCATGGTGGCATTTAATCAATCGATGCTGTAGAGGCGCCGCCTTGCCACCCTGTCGGATCGCGTCTTCACCTGAGCCGCGGCCACCTTGGAGTGACTCCAGTGCATCTAGTTGTAAGTGCCACAAGGGGAGCGATCTGCTACGCATAAACCGGGTCAAAGCCCCCCGCCGGCGGGATGAGCCAGTAAGGACATACCCGGCGCGCATCAGTACTACGCGGCATCATCGCCCCCTCCTGAGCGCCACATCAACCTGCATTGTCGACCGCGGCTCGTGTTCTCAGTGACGACTGGCGCGAGGGGGTGGCGCAATTCGGACTAGGGGGGCAGTGATACCACAATCACGACTCCCTATTTACCCCAACCCCCCCCCCCCCCCCACTGGGTGTCCCCCTCGATCATGTTTCATGTGTCACTCCTGACTTCGGTGCTCGTTCCAGTAGGGGTATTGACCAGCCCCAAACATTTGACGTGTTGACATGATGAACAAAAAGGTTATTGCCGAATTTATGACGAAATGTATTTGTCCACCCCCACTGTGGGGGGGGGGGCTCCCAACTTGTATTAATAATTGTATTTTCTGTTCTCACCATGTCAACATCTCGAATGTGTCGGGCTTATCAATACGGGGAGGGTAAGAGGAAGTCATGATTGTGTTATCACTAACCCCCCAAGTCTCAATTGCGCTACACCCCTCGCGACAGCCTTCACGCAGATCAAGAACCGATGCGGCTTAGACACCAAATGACCAAACGAGAGGCGGACCCTCAATATCACCAACTAACACCCACCCACCTGCCCGGATAAGAACACGTCGTTAATAATAAGGATTACGGTGTACCGGATTGGGGCATTGGGATGCTAAATAAAGAGTGCCGACGCATTTTTTAAAAGAAATGTTCTTCGGGTGCCTGATGGCTCTTTCTTTGTTTGGCAACATATTCCAAATATGTTCATTTCGTTCCAAGTGGGCGCTTGATTATAACTTGTTTTTACTAGCAAACGCGTCGGCACCTGGAATGGAAGCTGGAGCGAGGATGATCGATTAGGCCAACGGAATCAGTCGAGGTAGCTGATGGCATAGCGGTTACTTGCTTCACAGAGGAAAGCGATGCATCACACCTGCGGTAATACCCATCGGCGCGCCGACACTGGCACCGGCGGGACGATGCCAGTGCACTGGCGCGACACTGAATGTAAACGCACTCACGTACTCGAGACTGAGTGTAAACGAGGCGCGAGGCCACCATCCCCCACCGCCTCCCTCAGCAGTGCACAGCACAACCACTGCGTTCCCAGCGTGGTCAGCACATCCTTGGGGCAGGATCCTTAGCGGATCGAAGTTCCTATCGGTCTTGCTAAACGTGATTTGAGAACCTCGTATCGTACTGGTACTACTTTTTTCGAGAATGTCGTCGACCAGCAGACAAGACGCGCACTGATGGCGAGGCGCGCCAAAAGAGGGGCTTCGATTATTACACATACATGCCATGCGGTCAGTCTCCCCAGTGGCAGAGATCGGCTCGCCAGTTTGATAGCTTCTATCGCGAAGCTGCGGTGATGGCGTGGAGAACTCGAGACCCCGCCGCGTCATCGGTGCGCTCGTCTTCGCTCGTCGCTACTGCAGCGCTTGCCAAAGCACGCAGCCGTCCATCATGCGCGCTGCGACGTGGCCGCGGCTCTGGAGCAGCTCCAGCAGCAGAAGGATCTTCTTGGCGCCTACCGATGGCAAGCGGCGCTCGAGGTGCGACACCGAGAGCAGCGCGCGCTCACGCCCCCAGCCTGCGTTGGGCCCGCCTCCTGACCGGTGAAACTCGGCCCACACAGCGAGCAGCTCCGCGGCACCCTCTCCCGAGCGGAAGGTCTTCGGGAACAAGGCTAGCTCTAGCGCCGCGAGGCCGCCGGCTGCGGCTGCGCGGCGGCCGGGCGAGGGCCGAGGCGGCTCCCCACGCGAACGCGCCGATTCCGGGCGAGACGGCGTCGTCGTCGGGGGCGGCGTTGCCGGGGCTCGCTTGACGGTTGACACCGGACGCGGTGGCGCTGCTGATGCCGACGTCACCGCCGCCGCTGCTGGAGCGCGCTTGACGGCCGTGGCGGGACGGGACGGCGTCGCCGAAGCGGCGGGCCTGCCGAGCAATATAAGCCATACACAGCGGTCAGGTGCGGCGTCAGTTTCCAGTGGTGTACTCCCCCCTCCCTCCGAACGAAAAGCGACATACAGTAACCATTTCCCCGGTCGGGACTATACCTGTATCTCTAGCAACCCGCACAGTAAGCAACGATCTTCAGAATTATTGAAGCTGTGGTAAAATGAAAAGAAATGCTGAGAGCGCAAGCGAAGCGGGGGCCGGGCGGGGGGGGGGGGGGGGGGGGGGGGGGGGGGGGGGAGGGGTGGCGCTCTTGTAAAATATCAGTGGCAGCCGGCGGCGCACCTGCTCCTCTCGACCTGCCGATAAGGTGCCAGAGCCGACCTCGGGCGGCGGACGCTGCTGGGCGCGCCGGAAGATGCCGGTGGCGGCGTTCGCATCGAGGCGGCGGGGCTGCCCGCTGGCTGCCAGCGCGGCGTGGCGGGTGCGGCTGTGGCGGGCCGGGGGTGCGCCGCCCCCCGCGGCGACGGAGTGGCTGCCGCCGACGGCGGCGTTCGCATCAGATCCGCGATCGGCGCGCGCCGGGCGGCCGGCGTGCGGAAGGGCGACCCAGCCGCCGTCAGTGGCGAGCCAGCGGCGGTGTCCCAGCCGCGAGGCCGGCGTCGGTTGAGATCCGCCGGCGATAGCGGCTGCGCGGGCGGCGGACCACCGTGCGACTCGGCGAGGATTTCGTCGCGCGTATTTCGAAAGGGCGGGCCCCGCGAGCCGGCCACGCCGTTCTCCTTGTTGCCGCCCGCGCCCAGCAGGCGATCGAAGCGACTGCTCCACTTGCCGATCACGCCCTTGACCAGCTTCATGTCCTCCAGAAACACCGCCAGCGCCTGCTTGTCGCGCAGTTGCCGCGCCTTGGCGAACATCTCGTCCACCTGCGACACCGTACCATCTCCGTCAGAATCCGCTCATTTCTTCGACTCAATACTGACGGCTGCACCGCCCTCTCTCGGCTAGGCTTGACGAAAAAAACGGCGTCGGAACGAGCGAGTATACTCAGACGATACGCCACGACTTTTGACACTTGCCATGTCCTCATCCAGTAGGTCCGATAATCGAGGATTGAGCAAGGGACAGCACTGTGGTGTGGCCTCTTGGCTTTGTCCGGGTAGTGCATTCGGGGTAAAACATCGCGAAAGGTCGAGCTGGCGGGTCGATTTTATTCATTGTCGCCTTCTCTGAATACGGACCAATCGGGCGCCAGTTTCTGAGGAATGATATCACGCTTTCCATGGTGGGGCCGGGAGGGGGGCAAGCGGCTTCCTGTAAGGTCATGTCCGGGTACATCTTCCAGAATACAAGTAGTGCAGTAAACCAATGGCATTTCTGAATTATGCATGTATTTCAACCTCAATTCTGCCAGGAAGAGTATACAATATGAAAGATAGTAGTTGTAAGCGGCGCTTAATAGTGTGTTTTCACAGGTACGCCGCTTGCCGCGCAACACTCTCATTCAGCCTGTTGCCGCGGTTGATAGAGTCGCTACACACCATTCAGCGCGGTATCTCTCTCACTCATGCTATGGCACGGGAAGGTGGGGAGGCGGGCTCCGTAAGGGGTTGTCACGTCCGCCGCCAGCGACCGGCCCTGCCAGCCCTAGGGTACCATATGCGGGGGTGCATTGGGCGGCTTGTAAGATTACGGCGCAGACCGATGCACGCTGGGCAGTGAGGATGGTAACCGCGCACAAGCCGCAAACTTAAGACACCCGGCTGCCCACCCCAGTAAGCAAGACGCCTGGCGCCCATCCCCGCGCCCCCACCCCCATCCCGTGCATGCGCCGCAAACCGTAACCCCAAGGACAAGCCCAACAGCCTCATGGAGCCTGCTGTCCTGCGCCGCCGCATGTCTTTACCCCTGCAAGGCCCCACTACCACCCCGCAGACGCAGCCTCATCGGCGGACCGGATATGGTGACCGCCCTGGCGCCAGGCAGCTGCCCGGACAACGCTCGGCGCCTCGGTAACCCGCTGCCGCAGACGCCCACAGGCTCTCTCATCCCTCAGCTTTGTCGCTGACAGGGGTACAGGAGACCAGCAGGCACGCAAGCCCAACAGAGATGTGCCCCGTGATGCACACCCCCACCCCCTCCCTTATTCCTGTGACCTCCACCGCACCCACAGTTTCACCCCTCGCAGGCGCGGCTACCAGCTCACCGCGACCACTCACACTCACTCACACACACATGTACATGTATGCCGCAATGACATTTATCCGTATGAACATTCCGAGGACACCCAGCTCTCTTACCGACTCCCACCAGCGCAGGTCACCGGCCACATACTCTGCGAGTGTCGCGCTGGCTGTCAGCAGATGGGCGAGTACGTGACCGCAGCAGAGCCCTGCGCTGTGCTGTTGCCCCCCTCCCCCCCCCCCCCCCCCCGGGCTTTCCTTCTCTCAACCCCTTTACATCCTTCCCCCTGCTGATCTTCGTGGGGTCCAGCGGCCCACCACAGCTACAATCTACGCTCCGATACGTTGCATGTAGCAGTGACATACATTGACAGACACCGACGGGCCGCCGACCACCCACGCCTTCACAAACCCCGATGCCCACAACAGTGAACCCCCGGCCCTTGCCCCTTGTGCATCTCCCTCTTCATCCCCCGAGGGAGCTCCTCCGCCCCGGACACCGACGCCCCGTCGCAGGCGCAATCGCGTCATCCATCCCCGGCCAGGCGGCGCCTCGTCGTTGGCTGGCCAACAATGAGTCACTGAGGGGCGTCTCGCTTTGTGGCCAGCACCTCGGCCCGGAGGGCTCTGCGGCTGCGTTTTGGGGAAGCGCCCGTACCCGCAGACTCGCATAATACTAGGCCGCTGCTACGAAATATACAATGTGGGTATACAGGGTATATAGCGACCCTTGTCCCGCAAGCACTGAGAGTATGGGTAAAAGTACAAGGCAGGTGTGATGCGGGTAGGCCGATTCGGTAGACATACATATTTTACCGGCTGTCGTCGGGCTTGTAACTGTAACCCCCCACCCGCCCCCCCCCCCCCCCCCCCCCCCCCCGCCCGCCCCCGGCCCCTCGGCATCAGGTGCACCTCCGTGTGCCACGCGCATCAGAGAAGTGCAGGGAGCAGAGCCCGAGCTGCCAGTAGATTGTGGTCCAGCTTAATCCCAGTGCTACTCTCTAGCTCGTAGCAGTATGACGTCGGAAGTAAGACGACGTTACATCAGCAGCTTGCATTTTTAATCGACGGTTGTAGCGCCAAGGATATTCATTGCCGGACAGATGCTCCACGAATGCGCACTAGACGCGCTCAGACGCCTCCCTCCCTCTATCTATATCCGCCCGTGCCACCGATAATCCCGGGTAGAGCCGATATGGCGCGCTTGGTCGCGACAACTGCAGCGGGTCGTCGTCGTAGTCACCCCCCCCCCCCCCCCCCCCCCTAACACCACCACCGACCGTAGTGGGAGGGGCTCGTTGACCGAAGCGTTGACCGGCCGCTCACCTGCTCCACCAGGCTCGCGTTGGCGTGGTGGCAGCTCCGCTTCAGGGCCGGCGTGCTCGGCATCGCCGGTAGGCCTGCCATCGCAGCAAATTTTGCGGAGGTTGGAAAGGGGGGGGGCGGGTGGGGGGGGGGGGGGGGGGGGAGGGGGGCAGCGTCAAAAGCGAGCTCGCCTCTTTAGACGCGCCGCCCTGCCTCCAGCAATGCTCTGCTCAGGGGACGCGGCGGTTCGCTGCTGATGGGTCCGGTTCTGCTGCTCGTCTGGCCGAGAAATTAGGACGACGACGCGCGCGCGAGCAAACTGAAAAAAGTGGCCCGCGGTACGGGTTACGTGCCACGTGGGTGTGTCCGATCCTCGTACGCCTTACTTGTGTTTAACAGCATGGACACGCGCCATTGACAACGCGCCAATTTAAAAGCATTAGATGTGTGAAAGCGTATTAATAACAAAACGCACGGGTATTTTCTCAGAACGTGAAGTCAAAATAAAATAATAAGGCCTGGAAACCGGGACACGCTCGCGCGCCAGATGCTGATGAGTGGCGTGTCTTTTATTTAAATTGGCGGGCGTTGTCAATTGCCGTGGATGTAGCTGTACTCCGCATGCGGAATACATCAGCTCGAGACCGCGGCATTTGAAAATGCCGGCCCGCATACAATGTGCCGTATGTCAGTACGATTGGTCTCTCTCTCTCGCCGTGCTTATTTATTGGCGCTCTTATTATGTTTGTTCTTTGATAAATTGATAACTCACGAAATTGAGCACCGTGACCCGTTTCTACCACTTGCTATTGCTTGCAGGTATTATGTGTGTACTGCCCCCATGCATGCATCTATGTTGGAAACAATGATGTCACGAGGCTTGTGAGGTGCAGTAGTGCGATGCAGTACTAGGACAAGGACCAATGGTTTGAGCAGACGGATTGTGGTTATTACATGCCGGTTGGCCGCCGGCTTTAGTGGCAGATCGTGGCACATCGGGCTAGAGGTCACGGATGACCGGGCAATAGCGGTCAGATGGCACCATATGTAGTATAACAGATGTGGGCCGCGGGGATCACCCTCGAGTCGGGCACTGGGCGCATGCAAGCATACGAGTATAGTCGTAAAGATAATGGGGATGGATTACAAGTATTACGCAAATGGCATATGTAACAGTGGTGAGGGTATATGTGCATGCAGTAGAGGTAGGGTTTGGGGAACAGACCCTAACATTCCTATCTCTCTCAGAAAATCAAGGCATGGGTCTCAAAGGTTGAGGGGAAATCGGGCAGGGTATTTTCGGGCAAGTTCACGGTAGTGTGGGCGGCAAAACAGAGCAGACAAGGCGGGTGTGCGGTGGGCATAGACAGTGAGCATATCAACCTTGCTTTCCGAGGTTGCAATATGGCTCCCAAGAGTTATGCGAAGAGTCATAGCCTGACCATTGCACAAGGAACACAAGGGCATGGCCGCGAGCATAATGATCGGTATCATGTTCAATTTTGTGATCAAGAATGTTCTCAACAATGAATTCATCTTGCGGGGGGATAAGTCTACCAGGGACGACATTCGGGGGGGGGGGGGGGGGGGGGGGGGGGGGGCTATTAGGCGAGTAGTAGCGCGGCGTAACTTGGAAATGTGAAACACTGGGTGACATTCCATGGTCGGGGGCATTTGAATGCGGTATGCGTGGGAGGATATTTTTGGGATGATTGCGGGAACGGGCCGAGGAATCGCTGGCGGAGTTTGCAAACATGATGGTTGCGTAACAACAAATTATCGGTGGACAGGGTAATAACTTTATCACCCTCGGTAAATTCTTCAGGTCGGGAGCGGCGATTAGCCGAAGCAATTTGGTATGCATCAGCGAGTTTTAATTCTTCGGATATCATGGCATGGGTGATACGCATCTCATGGACAATGTCGACATGGTCATTTTAATCCAAGGGTTGAGATAGTAAGGCATACGGGACAAGGGGGCACATGACATATATACCGAGCCTCAAAGGGTGAGCGTTTTATAGCGGAGTGGTAAGTATTGTTGTAGGCGAAGTCGGCGAGGGACAGATTATTGAGCCAATCGTCATGGTTTGGTAACATAAGAGTGTAGAATTTGCTCTATAGTGCTGTGCGTGCGTTCGGTTTGTCTGCCAGTCTCGGGGTGGAACGACGAGCTAATACTCAGTTTTGTGTCAAGGGACCGATTTTTTTTTTCAAAAACGCTGAGGCGAAGCGTGGATCGCGATCGGAAATACTCGTTCGACATAAGCCATGGTGTCGGAAAATGTTGTCCATAAGTAACCGAGCGAGTTGGGGGGCGTCAATCTGAATACTACATGGGATGAAGTGGGCCTGCTTAGTGAAGTTGCAAACAGATGCGACGATTTCATCAAGGCCAGTTTGCAGAGACCAGCCGGTTATAAAATCCATTGAGATTATTTCCCAGGGGCGGGTACCTTTAGGCAGTGGTGAAAGTGAGCCTATTGGTTTTTGGGTCGAGTCCTTAATGCGTTGGCAGGTTGCGCAATATTTGCAGAAACGGCGAACAATATTGCGCAGTCGTGGCCACCAAAAGGTGCGCGAAGTATTAAGGAGTGTGCGTTCGAAATCGGGATGACCGGCGGCGTCATGAAACTCGTCGATAATCAGATTTGATAGTGTATCGTCGAAAGTGGGAGGCAGATTTTATCGGCCATCCAATAAAGCACATCACCAGAATCAAAGCGAACGCCACTGGGCAAGCGGGAGCCCGCATATAGGTGGGGTCGAATTTGTAATCAGATTTAATGCGGGTAACGACAGCATGTTAGTTGCAAGTGGCACATGGTGGAGAAGAAATACTGCATGTGTTCGAGGTCTTTGTCGGGCAATTGTTGATCTAGCGTTGTTAAGTCACAACGCAGATCGGGACGACGAGACAGGGCATCGGCCTCATTCTGAGAGCCTTTGCGGTATATAATTTCAAGCATTGCTTCACCAGTGCGGGGGTGTTTGGCCAAGTATGGGGGGATGGTGTGAAACCAATGTGTGTGGCGGCGGTATAACGCCGGTTGGGTAGGGAGGTGACGAAGGGTGTCATGATCAGTATGTAATAACAGTGATTTGGAGCTTGCTACGTACCCTCTATGTAGCAGCGCCATTCATATACCGCGCAAACAACACCAAGTAGTTCCTGATCATAAGTGGGATATCTGGTACGGGTTTCTTGGAGTACCTTGGCATAATAGGGCGAAGGTTGCCATCAAAGTCTTTTTGCAGGAGTACGGCGCCAAGGGCGTATTGAGATGCATCGGTAGATATAACAAATTCGGAGTCGGGGCCGGTTCGCGGGGACATGAGCACTGGGGCGGAGCGGAGGGCTTGTTTAATTAAGAGCATTGAATGCAACGTGTTCACGCTCGACCCATACAAATAGTCTTTCTGCAAGTGTCATAAAGTGGGGCAGCCATATGGAAATACTTGTGTATGTACCGTCGGTAGAAGTTGCAGAAGCCTGAGAATTGTTGTTTTTGTTGTACCGTGCGCGGGGCGGGGCCCAGTCCCTAACAACCTTTTTTTGTGTCCGAGGGACGGGAGCCGGAGCGGCTAACCATATGGCCTAAGTATTTGACTTTATTTCGGGCAAAAAAGCACTTAGGCAATCGAAGGCGAATGCTGTCATGTGCTGCCAAGCAAGAGGCTTAGCGTGGTGTCTAGGTGTCGTAAATGGTCGTCACTCCAGGGAATTCCTGAAGATAAGTACATCGTCGAGATAGACAAAATGAGTTTTGCGTGGTTGTAAAACGTGGTTCATCCAACGTTAATAGCAGATGGGGCATTTGTAAGGCCAAGTGGCATGATATATTTTGTCACAATGGCGGCCTGCCAGGATTTTCCCAAGGCAGAGTTCCAGCGGGGTAGAATGATAATAGCCCGGGTGTCAGAGGGGGAATATGGCGCTGGGCCTCAAAATGTTCGAGCATAGACATGGTATCGTTGCCAAAAACGGGGTTAAGCCAGACAGTGTGGCCGATTACCGTAGTGTCAGTTAAAGGTTTATCTTCAGAGCAAAACTCCGGACATACAGCATCAAATGCAGAGGCAGAAGCATCAAGAGTGACCGGGCCGTACTAGAATTTTAATCGTGCAAATTCGCCACGATGAAACGCAGTTGAATCAGGCGGCCAAGGGTCAGGCCGGTTAGTATTGGATTGATCACGGCGTTTGGCAGGTTTGCGGCGCCTATAGCGCTAAACCGCGGCACGGCGTTCGATGGTAGAGAGTCCGGCAGACCAATTGTCTGCATGCATGACAAGGTCGGCGGAGGCAAGCATGAACCGGACAGCCTGCGCGCTCGATGGCGGCCGCAGGTGCTCCGAAACGACCGGCAGTATGTGCCCGGAAGCAGAGGAAACCACCTAGTACGTCTCATCTGGCATGGTGCGCAGACGTCGGATGTTGCTTCGACCGCACTCACATGGGCTTGTTGCTCGTTCGGGGGCAGGCCATGCACATAGCGGGCATCGGGTTCAGGGATACACGGCGATACCGGATGAAAATTGATTGAATTACAATACGATCCATCACAGTCCGCCACAAACCGTCATTTGCGTTCTAGGGACATCTTATCAATCCCGGGAGTGGCAGCCTTGGCAGCCTTGGAGGTGGCCACTTTCTGGCGCAAGGCCTCCTCCTTGTCGGCATGCAAGGTCACCGGGCACTTCATGATAGAATACGGTCCATGGCAAGTGTCGCAGGGACATGTGCAGCGGTCATACCCGGACGGGGCATTGTGAGCAGTGGGGACAGGCGGAGGGGGGAGGGGGGGCGGGGCAGTGGCAAGAGGAAATGGGCCAGCGCCGGGGCGGATGTACTTGTTCGGCTTGTCAGTCTTGGGCTCGGCGGGGCTTGGGCGCTTGTTGCCATCGTTGTGTTCGATATCGACGGCCTCGAGGTGGCGCAGGACAATTCGTAGATGCCGAGCTGCTCGTTGGCGCGGCGGGCGGCAGCCTCGAGGGCGTTGACAACCGAGTCGGAGATTGCGGTGAGGATGATGCCGACCATGGTGTACTTCGAGTAGCTTTGCTCGGCCGGGATGGCGTCGAACGTCCTGCGGATGAGCTGAGCAAGCTCGGCGTTAGACTTGGGCATGAGAGGGTCACGGTGGGAGATGTGGATCTTGGTGCAGTGGCGCATGACGAGTCCATGCAGGTGGGCGTTGGCGTAGAAGTAGGCGACAAGCTTTGATGTGAAGTCGTCGAGCCCGTTGAGCCTGGTGGGCGGAACGAAGACGCCAGTGGCTATCTCGTGCTCGGCCTCGGGGGTTGCGAGTAGAATGTCATGATAGGCCATACCAGCATCGTCGGACTGGAGGGTCGAATTGACGGGTAAGCCATGACTCGCGGGTCGAGGTTCAATACTACATGCCCGCGATGGTCTCACGCATGACGGTCGGGTCAGGGAGCGGACAAGCTTCCGCATGTCGCGGCGCTTAAGCATGAGACATGAGACGGGCAGGTCGTTGTTGGGGGCGCGGGTCTTGCCCTTCGCCAGCTCGACGAGAATGGACTGGTTGACGGCCTGGCGGGCAGCCGCCTGGTCGATGTATGTCCATGGCATCAGGCATGGCGGATCCGGTCGGGGGAGCAGACGGAGCATGGGCAGATGAGCCGGGGGGGGGGGGAGGGGTGAGGGGTGCGGCGGGTAGTAACCGGCATGCGGCGGAAGTAGGGAGGGCTGCCGCCAGGGGTTCGAACTAGAGTTCAACGAAACCAATATAAGGTGCAGTAGTGCGGTGCGGTATTGAGACAAGGACAAGTGGTTTGAGCAGACGGATTCTGGTTACATGCCGGTTGGCCGCCGGCTTGTAACTGGCAGGTCGTGGCAGATCGCTTCGGGCTAGAGGTCACGGATGACCGGACAGTAGCAGTCAAATGGCACCATATGTAGCATAACATATGTGGGCCGCGGGGATCATCACCCTCGGGCACTAGGCGCATGCAAGCATGCGAGTATACTCGTAAAGGTGATGGGGATGGATTACAAGTATTATGCAAATGGTATATGTCATAGTGGTGAGGGTATGGGTGTATGCATAGGTATGGTTTGGGGAACATGCCCTAGCTAACAGAGGATGGCCGGAAGCTTGAGCTGTAATTACTCTATATGTGTTCCCTACTATGGTTAGAGATGGCAGACCCTAAGAACAACTCTGTCCGAGCGGCGGAGAGCAGCATGCTAGCACATTGTAATCAATTATTCCAATTGGAGTACTAATTATCGTATTACCATATATTTCACATTTCGGCATTTCGCCGATTTGGCACCCGCTGGCTTACTTGGTACAAGGCTGGGAGTGCGGCAGTCTCAGCCGGATAGAGACTGCAAGGACAAACAAAGGTGGTGTGCCGTGGTGGTGCAAAGGCGAGAGGCTACAGTGTTTTGAGAACACAACAATTGGTTAACACAACGCTTACCACACGGCAGCATTATACAGTACACATACTCGTAGTCTCAGGTACACATTGTACTAGTACACACAGGTACTAACTCGTAGTATATCGTACTGGTATAATTGTCACACTACATTCCGCCCCCCCTGCGAGAATTCAATTCTCGACATCAGCGGGGTTCGAACTGGTGAACCTTACATCAGGATGCTGGCGCCTTGTAACAATTGAGGCGGTATCAATCCGGCTCCGAAACCAGTGCGGCAGTCTCAGCCGGATAGAGACTGCAAGGACAAACAAAGGTGGTGTGCCGTGGTGGTGCAAAGGCGAGAGGCTACAGTGTTTTGAGAACACAACAATTGGTTAACACAACGCTTACCACACGGCAGCATTATACAGTACACATACTCGTAGTCTCAGGTACACATTGTACTAGTACACACAGGTACTAACTCGTAGTATATCGTACTGGTATAATTGTCAGAGGAGGATGATCATGCGACTTGCAGTTTTCAGCCCGTACCTGGGTCATTTTCAACCGTTTTCGGTGATCTCTGGCGGAAATGGGACAGGTTTTTGTGCTATGTTAGGGCATACAAAGCAAGAAAACAAACTCGGTCGTTTGAGAATTGTAGGCATAGGTGTCCGGAAAATCTCTCGGAAATATCACGGAATATCTCGAAGATTTGATATCAGGGTTTTTATCAAAAGTGAAAACCGAGGCCAGTGGGTTGTTGTGGCATGCAATTTCCCATATACGTATATGACAGAAGGGGAAGTCCAATCTAGACAGTCCGATACGCATGTTGAAGACGGACATGATGGTCGGATCACCTTTCTGAGAAAGCTATAAAACCAAATAGCCATATCAAACCTATATTTAACCCAGGATGTTTAGGGTCAAACTCAAAAGGGTCCGGCCATCAACCAACCCTAAAACTGGAGATTCCAGGTCGAAACTATGAAACCCTATAAAGAATGTGCGAAAGTGAAGCCCTAGTCAACCCCCCGGATCAGCCTCCAAGCCTCGTAGTAATCCACATGAGGGTGTCCAAATGTGTTCAGAGGTGCCCGGGCATTAGTCACAGTCTGAATTCTCGCGACTTTTGGATTTGATATCGGGTCTATACCTCATGCATTCCCTGATTATGTGCTCTTGTTAATGCACTCTATAACTTTTCCAGAGACATTGCTAGCACGAAGAGTAGAGTCTTCAATATGCGATCTACTCCCGCTACTGCCTCGTATAGTGAAATGACATGCGTGGCGCTCACTCGCGTGCGGCGGTCCCCCGGGGGGGGGGGGGGGGGAGGGGGGGTGCTGATTGCCGGAACTCGCACCATCATGCCGCCGGGCGGCATGATGACCGCATGAACAACTTGGGCGAACTCCCTCATCAGAGCCGCCAACTCGCAGGTATAATAGGGCATGTACTGTGTGGTTCCTGCGGGCTAAAAAGCCCCTCTGACCCCCCGGGGTGCTGGGGAGGCCGAAAACCCCACTACAAGCGCATACTACATAGTATGCAACCCAGCGCTATCCATATGAACCTTGTATCCATGTGAACCATAAGGATCATAATTACCATGACGGTGCGTAGGCGGTAAAGGACCACTGTAGTTACCATGACGGTGGGTAGGCGGTAAAGGACCACTGTAGTTACCATCAGTAGTGCAAATGTGATGAATACACGAGTACCCCTAGCGATTATCAGTACTTGTAATATGTATACTCTGGTAGCTAGGTTGTAACCATGACCAGTGCGGCACAATGTGTAGTATATTACGTGATGGGCGTTGCCGGCAGCCACTGGCATATTGGTATGTATCAGTGCGCCCTGTACTACGTGGGTGCAGGGACCTTTTGGATGGGCTTCACGTTAAAACTACTCGCGACAACGCCACCTTTTCACCTTTGCCCCTTGGGGCATGCATGGGCCACATGTTTCACAAAACGTGCTAAAAGCCGTAAACCCGCGCACTTAATCTGAAGCCTTGGGCAAGGGAGCAAGCTCAAGCTCAGACCACGTTGCAGGTCATATACGCCAACGTTTTGAATCTAGAGAATCATCGAAGGCACAATCTAATTTGTATGTGCTATTTTTATCTGTTAGCGGCGCAAAGGGTTAAACGCCATCTCACGCCTTGAAATAAATTGTTACAAGTTTATTTGGAAAGCACACAACGCCTGCATTATGGGCTCGGTCGAGTGTGCTTAATGTTTTGCCTCTTGTTCATTTGTGAGCTGCCTTAATTTGCCCACCATTCCAGCCTCAAGCTCCGAATCGTGTCAATACATGCTGTACTCTGCAGACCCACAATTGGCAGCGCGCGTATTCGCGCCATGTCTACAATTCAAACCTGTTGCTTTGCGCGTCTTGTCTTTTTATTGGTGTTCTGGTTGTGCCCATCACCCCAGCCTCAAGCTGCGAATCATGTCGATGCCTTCGGCATCGAGGGGCACCAGACTGGCAACAGCTTGGCCGGCCGCGAGCCGAAGGGTGCGATTATTTGAGGCAGCATTCAGGTGGGTCAAAACCCCGATTGCCCCCTGATGGAAAGGCAACCACAAAGCAGCCGGGTACGGAATTTCAGTCATCAATGCAAATTGACAGTGAGCGTGCACCAGCCTAATACAAGTCACAAACAGCATGGCCCACCTCAATATATCTACAACAGCGTAGTGGGTCCACATACGAACGGAAAAATAACGAATACGCTTTTGGCCGCAGGTTAGATGCCATTGAAAGAGTTCTTCGCTGGGTAAGGGGTCGCGCCTTCATTGGGGGTGGAAAGCAGTGAATGAGCAACCGCAAAATGGCGAGGATGGGGGAGGGGGAGGAGGAGGGCATGCATAGTGCACCTACCCGCTGCCGTAGTCGCTCGGCGCTGGACTGCACATCGGCAAGGTGACTGATAATGCGCACCGCCACGCTCGCCGTTGCGGCGTCGCCATCGGCGCCGCATGCAGAGAGAAGCAGGGCATCACCGCCATGCAGAGTGAGGACCGCGGCAAGCTTGGAGAATTTCTCGGGCTGGTAGACCTTGGCGACGCCGAGCAAGTGACCGAGGTAGCGCCAGGCGGTTTCCTTCACCTGTTGTGCACATACCAGCAGGGAAATCAAGCCCAAAAAGACGTAGATACTGCAAAGGCAGGCCTGGAAATTGGCAGCTTGACAACTGCAAGTACCGAATCAACAAGATTATGTATGAAAGGAGATCAGCCTAGTTTTGGGACACAAACCATTGGTGACGTCGACCAACAGCGCCGCAGGACCGCCCTTAGTGCGTAGGCCGGGCATCGCAGGTCAGCGGTGGGCTCGCAGTTGCAGCTGATGACTGGCACGCGGCGGTTTGCAGCAGCAGAATGCCGTCGGGTGCTGCTGGCGCCAGAGGGTGGAAGCGCAGTGGGCTTGTCCCACACGCGCAATACATCCACCCTCAGCCGCACATGCTCAGAATCACTCTCCCTCTCGCCGCTGTCCCCGCCCCCGGCCGAGTGTAAATATCGCGCGGACTCGGGGCCTAGAAGAGCGGCGCACGAGGCGAAGTTCCTGCCAGATGGGCCAGCAGCACGGCTGTCAGCATGCGGTGCTTGCTCTCTGATTAGTGCACCCTATTGTGGCGACATAATACCAAATTGTGATACAACAAGCATGGGTCTCCATGGCAGTCTGATGTAGCACCATTCCAGCGACGCGACCCGACCCTCCTGAGATGAAGACAAGCGGCAGCCTTGAAAAAACACCCAAAGCAGTGGCTGCATTTCCTCGCCGCGGGCACGTACTTTACCAGTAGCAAAGTGTTGTCCGCGTCAAACGTGCAGAAGGTGGTAACCGTGTGGCTCAGCAAGCCAGCGTCCTCGGCGTCTTCAGCCTCCAAAGCTTCTGAGGAATCTTTCCGGCGTTCTAAGGCTATCATCATGTGTAACGATATCGTTGGAAGTCTCGCCTGCATTGGGGGGGGGGGGGGGGGGGGGGTCTACGAATGGTCACGTCCCACCAGAGAAGGGATAACACCAAAGTGTTTCGCCCAATGCTGCACACTGCCTGTGCACATTTGATGGCAGCCGGTCGCTTTTGCAGGGTACAGGATTGGACCATAATTAATTAATTTCAGGTCTTCAAAGGACGTTCAATTTGTGCCCGACTGTGACAGCACTGACGTGCGAAGAATAATACTACGTCGTTGCTTACTTGCATAAACCGCCATCCTAGCAGCGTATCGTCTCATGACCGGATATATTTATCTCGGATTGAGGCCTGAGCGAGCGAGTCACGCCTGCCATGCGCGACGAGGATACATGTGTCGATAGGACAAAATCTCGTAGCACATTACCACCCAAGCCCGCACTGGCCGTGATCAGCAGTCTCGTACCGCTGGGTGGTGGTACCACCTCGAAGTTGCTGGTTGGGCCGCCGGGGGTGCAGGTAAGCGTTGGTATTGGTGCCGAGACTGTGGTTGCTTGGATGTGTGATAGATGATGCGCGAACTACGTGTCGGAGACGGTTTATGTGCTGCCGAAACGTGCTGCCTAATTGGTCTATTGTGTGCTAGAGTGCTGCCGAAAACGTATCTCGCAGTCGTCGATGCTTGTCGAAAAAGGCGACGATGTGATGGTAATCACTGCTTGGGTATCGGCGATTATCAGCGAGTACTCCGAATCATTAGTCATCAGTGGTTGTAGCGACAATACTATTTGCGGGTCCAAAATAGTGACTAAGAAAAAATAGTGGTGTAGCGAGACACCGTCGCGATCGACCCCCCCCCCCCCCCCCCCCCCCCCCCGCCTCGCCCCCCGCGCCTGTGCCTAACCAATAACACTCTCTCACAAACCCCTCCCCCATGACCGAGGGCGCGGTATTTGTGTGTGGAGCTGGCTGAAGTGTGGTCAGGCAGGTATGCAGTTGCCCATAGACGAGTACCTCGTTCGTCTTGGCAGCAGCGTCCGATCCCGGCAGCAGCAGCTCGACCGCGATGTCCAAGGTCTCCCCAAAGCGGTCAGTTTGCTCGAAGAGGAATCCAGCGGATACCTGAAACCTGAATCCGAAAAGATCCGAGCGGCCGCGGTACGCAAAGTACTGCTCCCCGGCGTCCTCTGGCCATCGAAGGGCGGAGGCCGGCACCTGCAACCAGCGTGCGCGAAAACAACACCGCCAGGCTTGTCACAATAATGTCACTGTGGAGGATACCTCGATGAACAGGAGGATAAATTCCAGGATATGCTATGAAGTGGAAATAAAGCAGCAGGTGTTGTAACCCCAGAGACATACACAGAGAAGAATACCATCGCCCGAACAGGGACAAGGTCGGAAGCTGCAGGGGCTCGTTAGGGTGCGAAGAGTGGCAGTGGCGGGGGAGAGGAGGGGGGGCGTGGGAGCGCACATTAAGGACCGTCGAGGAGACTCCGCTTCGCGCGTTATCGTCAAAGCACAGAGCCCTCCAGTCCCCGCCATACGTACAGGCCTCCGCACAAGCTGATTCTCCCCACATGCGGCCCGCCAGCCTCCGAAATAGAGGCGCCTCTTTGGTGCTCGCGGCGAATATGGCGCGAATCGGCGAGCAGGTGGCGGCGAAACGGATCAGCTCCGCGGGATCTAACCGCTCCATTACTGCGAGAAGGCAGTCCGCATCTAGGTTTAGCAGGCATACACTATACTCAATTGCATTATGCTCTCCTGCTTGCGCCTGGGTGGCGCTTCCCTGGTTGAGGCGAAGCTCGGGCCTTTCGTCTGACTCCATCCTTCCTGAAGAACCCAGGTCCACGGCAGTGAACGCCAACTTGGCCGTGTGATTGTGCGAGAGGCGGCGGTGCGCCCTGAACCGAGTAGCGACCAGTGGGGACTCCGGTACTACCCGTGGCGATCATACGGTATCGATCGGTATAGTAGCGACTAAGGATTTATCGTTACTCTACGGCATGTAATAAAATCCATCATCAATATATTCCTGACCGCAGTACAAGTGACACTACCCCGATAATGAACCCCCCCTGTTGTAAACCTACCCCTATGGTGCTTTCAGTTCCGCAATTAGTCCGCATATGCTCGAAGCACTACAGGTAGCGTGAGAAAAATATTGACAGGGAACCCCATAGTGAACAAAGGGGAGGGGGCACCAACGTGAGAGTTAGTACTTTACTTCATAACACTTCATACCTCGCCAACAGGGGGAGGGGCCCCGAATGTACATTTTAGAAGTAACGTCACTGGTCCAGTATGTATCCTCTCGTACCTGGCGTTCGGGCGGCGGTATACCGCGCGTCGGGATGCGTATATACCCGCCCCGCGTACGACATAAGGACAGAGGGGCACAGGGACAAGTAATAGAGGAATCCGCCCCTGCCCGTGTAAACCCACAAGGCCAGTACCCATAGGCCAGTCGCTATCTGTAGTCGCGGGCTGCGTCTTAGCATCGCTCAACCCGTAATTCACAGCAGCTGCTGCTAAAGAGACAAGCCAAGGTAGCGACTGACATATCTGCAGGGGTACAGGTAACTACGGTAATATATTATCTCATAATATACTGATGTACGAGTACACAACAGCGTAGTACAGTACAACTCTCTTTTTAGTAGACCTTCAACCCTTCAAAGTGTCAGTAAGATTACCCCTCGTGATTCACGTGAATCACGTGCTGATATATAATGGATCCGAGTGGTTGTTCGGGCGAGCTGCTCGTGCAGCATCTGCCTTCAGCCGGTCCAGCACGCCGGCGTCGCACCCGCGCTGCTCGCCAGAACCGTACTGTACAGCCGACCGCAGCTCGCAGCATCCGGTCTGCTCCCACGCGCTGCAGCTGCGACCCGCCCCGGGGCTGCTCCCACCAACCTGCTCCGCTAACAGCGGGCCCGCCGCCCGTGCTTATTGCGCGCCACCCGCCGCGCCGCGCATCGCGAAATATACCTGTTTTGCGCGTACGGCAGCGAATCAGCATCATAATCTGCGCGCGAAGGGAAGGATTTACAACAGTTCAGAGACTCCATAACGGAGACTCCATACTCGGACACGACGATTAGTCGCCTGGTACTCGCCGGATTATCACTGCTCGCCACGAGGCGGCAGAGGCCACACGATGATGGTTTCTTAAATGTGGCCGAGGCCTGCCCACACCAGCCGCCTCCGAATCCGAAGCACAACCCAGCCCCATCCGCGAGGAAAGCCGGACGTAGCCGCCTCCGCTCGCATCCGCACCCAACCAACCCGCCTTGTCATCCCCAAGAGCGTGGCCACTGGCAGCCTGCAACCTGCCCCGAGCCACGGCCCCGGCCCCACCGGAGAAACGCGAGGCGCACAAAAACACCTCTATCTCACCGCCTGGTCAACTCCGGTCCTACCCTCCCCCCGGTGCGGAAGCTCACCGCGGGCCAGATCCCGCCCCCTAGATGACCTCACCGCCCGCGACATCTCCCCGGAGGCCGCTCGCCGCAAACTCGTCATTCCGGAAGATATAGCCCAAATGGACCGCAACTCCCCCCACATACGTATCCGCATTGCAAAAAGAATTGCTTGCCTTAGCACGGACGGCCCGCTCCTCTCACTCCTTCCCACTCCTCTCCCATTCCCACTCCTCTCACTCCTCTCACTCCTCTCACTCCTTTCCCCTCACCCGCTCTCCCAAGCGACGATGGACGGATGGCCGACGACGACCGCGGTTCAGGCGCCGAGCCTGGTGACCAGGTCAACGAAGAAGACTGCATAGACGGATATGTAGAGGGTCTCTGAGCCACCTTGCCCGCACAAACCACCACGCGCGCCGCGGCGGCGCACTAATTGCAACCCTCATTGACCTCATGCCACAACATACCCCTCCCGCCCGCCCGCCCCCCCCCCCCCCCCCCCCCACCCCATATCGCAACCACCACTACCACAGGCTTGAGACGGCACCTCATATGGCTGCGGAGACCCACGTACGCTTCAACTGCCTCGTCCGCCCGCGCTTGATTCCTCTGCGGGACATACCCCATCAATTGGAATGGGCGGCAACATGGCGCCGCAATAGCTAGGCGCCTACCAGAGCAACGGGTCGAAGTTGCACGTAGCGGCCCAAACACCGATAGGTCGCCAAGGGCGCTGTAATGAAGACGGAGAAGACGTAGGAGTGGCGCAAAAGACGAAGAAGCCGGAGATGCCGCGAAGTAAACGATAGCGGACATGATGAGGGCTCAAGGCTGCGACGGATAGAGGCGGGGACGGAAACGGAAGAGGAAGGCCGGTAGCCGGAGCTACTATACACATATGTGTCCCTACTATGTTAAGAGATATGGCATGCCCTTTGAACAACTCGGTCCGGGCGGCGGAGAGCAGCGGAATAGCATATGGTGAATCGGTTTCAATTTCAATTGGTGGGCGCTACAAGTCCCTAAGACATGTTCCCGGCTGGGTGCGACAGGGGGCTGAGCGGGGTGGCCGCGGTCGTGGCGGGTCCTTGGATCCTGCGACGACCAGGGAGCCCCATGGGGCTCTTCAAATGATACTCGTAGTCCTGGTAGCGCCTGTTGGCGCCGCCGGGCCGCAACCATGTACGGGGGTTGCTAAAATAACTCATGTACGACCTCGGCCTTATTGCGTCGGCTTCTTTGAGATCCGCCTACGAGTGGGGAGGGGGTGTGTTCGACTCGGACATGGCAGCCTAGGCGCGAAGGCTGCTGTTCGAAATAAAGTCGTGTTCTCGTGTCTCGGTACGACCCGCGACTGACGTGCAAAAGATCTTGCGTACCCCCCCCCCCAACCCGTATATGTTCCACCTGCAAATCACTATAATCTAGGCCTATCACAACTGAGTGATCGGTGGCACCCTACGGCCGACCCGTTCGGAACACCCGGGAAACCCTCATCCCTGCCTTGAGAACGGGCGAGGGCGGCGAGCGCGAGGAGACGGGAGCCCGGCACTACTTAAAGGCGGGGTGGTCGTTCGGGGGCGGCGAGGCCGTGCCTCGCATGGGCTCACGGGCCAAGAGACAGAAGCCGGAGTGCCATGAGGGAGTCGCAACCATGCGTCGGATGGCGGCCATCTCGGTCCGACCTCGGACGTACGGCTATAGCAACGAGGCGCGTTGCGGAGGCGAGCGGCGCGCGGGCGAGTATGACCGGCCTGCCCACCACGGAGCGACGACACGCGGACACGGGGGGGGGGGGGGGGGGGGGGGGGGCGGAGGGGGGGGCTTTCCCCTTGCAATCCCCCTCGGGAATCCTACCGCCGCAAGAGCTCAAGCGGGCGAAATGGAGGCAGCATCGGCGGACCGCGGCCGAGGCCGGCAGACCGCCACAACCGGCGCGGTGGGGCAATCAGCGCCGCGACATGCGAGATATTGTATCCAGCGATGGGGGCAGGAGGAGTCAAGACGCAGCATGACGACCGAACTTGCGCGGTGCCGGTGCATTACCGCTGTAATGCTTACATGAAAACATTTTCGGGGGCGGGGCGATGTGAGGAGATATTCTCACGATATATACACGATACACTCTCGCAGTGTGTCATCCTCGGATCCTCCGCGCTTTTGATAGTGCGCGGCTATCAAAAGCTACAGTAAAGCGCGGAGTCCACGGATCGAATCCCATTGTCGGTTCGCGGATGTCACGCATTACAGACGATATCATATGACCAACTAACAGTGTCATATCATACCGTGGCCAACTAACAGTGCCAACCGCTACGCCTACCTTTCAGGGGGATGGAATGTGAGGAGATATTCTCACGATATATACAGGATACACTCTCGCAGTGTGTCATCCTCGGATCCTCCGCGCTTTTGATAGTGCGCGGCTATCACAAGCTACCTACTCCTTACAGGCGAGTACCGTACTGCGGTCGTAATCCCCGTACTGCCAATTAGCGATAGTCGCTCGCGTACGGCTGGCGACTGCACCCGTAGTTATTATCCGGAAAGTAACACAGCTACTGATCACGTGATGGAAAGAGGCGGGGTTTGGAAACAAAAGAGGATGGCAAGGCGCTTGAACTGTAATAATTACACGAATCCTTTTACGTGTTCCCTGCTATGATAGTTGGAGATGACAGGCCCCAAGAACAACAACCTGAGCGGTGGAGAGCAGCAGGCTAGCACGTTGTAGCAGGAAATCAATTTCAATTTGTATATTTTTAAATAGTCGCAGCCCATAGCTCGAGGGTCCGCCATATGACTACCAGCCCTCATACTGCAGAAAGCAATTCATCGATGCCAGCGCGTGTAGCGTGCAGCCTTCTCATTGATTTGTAGCGTATTTTTACCCTTGTCCGTGTTATTTTACGGCCTGTACATGTAGTGTATATGGGCCAAAACCGGTATTACTTCTGTAGTTTGGCGGGCGGCAGGAACTTCCCGCCCAGCCGTAGCGATGTCGCTGCCAGTATATATGTGAGTACTGTGTGCTTGCGAGGTCGCCGTGCAGTCGCTCTACCTACAGGCTACATATGAGATGCAAGTGAGTCAATCGGACGAATAGAAAATTAGACAGGGTGCGAGTCACGTTGCCAGAAGCGAGTGTCTTGTCTTACAAGCCCCTCGCCACACCAAACAAGATGGGTGGGACGGGTGGGTGCGTGAAGCGCAACAGCAAAAGGGATGAGCGTTATGGTCTAGACAGTTGGCTAAGTAGTAGCTGCAGGCAGGCAGGGAAACATGTCGGGAGCTGGTGCGGTCGCGAGTCCGCTGCTCACTGTCCCATCCTGGAAGATTCTAGACAGAGCCGATGACTGGCTACTGTGCTATATTTTCCAGGTGGTAGTCGTTTCACCGCACAACTCGGTCCGTCGTCTGACTAAACTCAATTAAGTACTTAACAACGATTAGACAGAGTGCGAGTCACGTTGCCAGGCAAAACCGGAAGGCCACAGTTACCGGTGAAAACCAGTCACTGTGAAATATTAGCAGCGGAACGCTGCGGTGCCAGGGAGCCGAAGAAGTAGCGGGCCCCAGTGGAGTCCAGGATGCATGGCACGATGTAATTGAGGACCACGCCGTTGCCCACTTTCTAGCCGCCAAGCCAGCGAATCGTAGGCATAGGGACGCCCGTGGCCGAGGCCGCGGACGCCCCGCCACTGCGAAGGCTGTGCGACGACCAGCAGAAACCTGTAGGCGGGGTAGCGTCAACTGCCAAGGCAGCGGCAGTAACCCATTCGGAGACAGTAGCCGCGGTGCACGTGCCGGGATCATCATCAGGGAGCTGCCAAAACCGAGTAGCACCCGGCAGCACGTGATCGCGGCAGGTTACGAAGAACTCCAAAAGCTCCGCGATTTTGGGGTGCGCCTCGCGGGAAATTTGCAGCACCGGACGAGGCGCCCCGGAAGGCTTGCCCTTAAGTACTCGACGGTACAACGTAATGCTGCGGGAATCAACCGCCAAATCGCGCACGCCGCACCCCGTACTAGTACCCGCGCGGTGACAAAAAAGGAAATTGACCGCGGTAACGAGCAGGGCACGGAATGTGGGCAGGTCGCACGCGATGGACCTGTGAGAAACCAGCCGCTGCGCACGCCGAACACAGGCGAGGGCGACGTTCGCAGGCAAAGGCACCCGGTAGTCCGGGGCGTCCAGCACCTGCTGAGCATGCTCCCAACCGCGCATCGCCTGGTTGACCAAAGGCCCAAGCGCCGGCGGCTCCTTGAAATTATCGGTGAAAAGGCGTCGATCGCTGAAAGGTAGGGTCCAAAGGCACCAGCCTTGTTGCGGCCACGTGCCGCAACCCAAGAGATGTACCGAACGATGAGCGGCGGATCCGCCGTGTCCGGCAGTCTCCCATTTTGCGCGCAGTACTCGCAGAATATGCTGAATTCAGATCCGTAAGACTGCACGGTACGTTCCGCGCGCGAAGCCATCAAGAAATTCGGCGCCCAACCTCGTCGCTCGTCGCCGAGTAACCGCAATAGCCCAGGTCGCATAATCGCTGCCCATGGTGCAGACGGTACGTTCGATTTCAACCCGTACCGCACAGTTGGGTGTTGTCTGCTGATAGCATCTGTACGGGAGATGTGAAAAGCGGCCGCAGAAACGTCCAAGGTAGCAGCAGCAGTACTTAACGCCCCGTAACCGGCGCGTCGCGACCGGTAGAAGAAGGACGAAATGGACGGCGGAAGAGCATCACGCTCCAGGGCGGCGGCCCGACGCCTGCGCGGCGCCCGAGCAGCCCGGGAAAGAACAGATCGCGGGAAGGAGGGTAGTGCAGTACCTCGGTAGCCATATCGTGTAGCTGCTGGAGCCAAAGGCGGCTGTGCCAGGCCGGGGCGACCACGGTCGCCGCGGCGCCCGATTGCTGCAGCTTTAGCACCAGATCGTCCAGCAGCTGCCAGGGGGGATTGCACCAGTTCACTTCGGCGCGCCACGTGGCGTCCGACTGGGCCAAGGAGTCCACCGCCTCGGTACCTGGGACCATCCACCGGGAGTTGTACCGAGGTAACAAAGCGTTCTCCATAGTTGCAAATCGGTCGACCGTATGAGGTCCCCAGATGCGATCGACGTACCGGAATATACGAGGATTGATCATCCAATCGGAAAAATCCTTCTCGCGCGAAAGCTTGTCCGCCCATGCGTTCGCCGCAGACCGAATGTACCGTACTCGTAAACGAATATCGTGTACATCCAGCAAATACCATAGCTTGCGAAGCTCCGCCATAAGTACCGGTGACCGAGTAGTCAAATTGGACAGGATATGCACCACCGCCTGATTGTCCTCGTACAAAAGTACGCGGCGCCCCATCAGCCGTGGAAAAATGACTGTATAGCGAGACGTACCGCTTTGAGCTCCTTGTACGTTATATGCCGTCGACGATCCTCCTCGTACCAATATCCGCGTGCCTCCGTAGTTTCGCACAGTACCGCACCCCAGCCGTACTGGCTGGAGTCCGTGTGCAGATAGGCTGTCTCCACCGGACGCAGAATCGGTGCGCCGTTGTGGCACGTGGGAACATCGCGCCACCACTCCAAATCGCGAATGAGCTGACGCGTCAGAACGACCTTGCCGCTCGGAGAGGAGGATCGGCCCAGGATGGTGTGCGCCTCGCGGAGGTAGAAACGCGCCGGAGGCATCGCGAGGTAGAGGAACTGGCCCTGCCCGGCGAGAGACGCAAGGAGTTTGGCCGGCGCGGGGCGGCGGCGGCGCGCAGCGATGCACATGAGGTCGCGGGCCAGGTTGGAGAGCCGACGCAGTTTCGCCGATGGGGCGCGGAACTGCATAGTGACCAGGTCCAAGTCCAGGCCTAAGTGCGGCAGCTGCTGGGTGGGCTCGGGGTGCGCCTTGGTGGGGTGCTTGGCCAGGCCCAGGCGCCCCCAGACTCGCTCGACCTCGGCCCGTAGGCGTAGAGCCAGCTGGCGCGAAGGTGCCAGAAACAGGAAGTCGTCGATGAACGGTAGGAGGCAAACGCCGCGCGCCTTGCGGCGACGCAAGCGTCGACGGAAGGGCCGGCCGTAGTTGCTGTAGGTCGCGAAGTCTGGTTGACGCAGGTAGCGCACCATGACCGCTATCAGAGTGCAGAAGTAGTAAGGGCTCAGCGACCAACCCATGGGGAGGGCCGCGAAGCGCCACAGGGTGCCACGTACGTTGATTGTAAAGAAGTCGCGGACGTCCTCCCGCAAGCCCAGGGCGTAGAAGCCGTCCTGCAGGTCGAAGGAAAACGCCCAGTCGCCGCGTTTCGCCAGGTACCGCAGGCGACGCAGAGTTTCGAATCGCATGGAATAGACCGCGCAGTAAGAGTTCAGATGGCGCAGGTCTATTACAAGGCGCCACTGGTTGCAGCCCGGCTTTGGTACTAGGAAGACTCGCGACACGTAGTGCTCGCGCACGCCAGGTTCTAGCGCGCCGACTGTTACTAGTCGCTGGCTCTCCCGCTCCCTTCACTCGAGCTGCTGAGGTGTGGCGTCCTGTAGAGAGACGCCCCGGTGGAAAGACGTGGGCGCCGCGCCAGAGAAAGGTAGCGGCACTCCCTCGCGAACCCACCGGAGCACGCGCCCGCTCGCTCCGATTCGCCGCCACTCCCGCCAGTTCTGCCGCACGCGATGGCGCAGAAACGTGGAGGGGCGTGGTAACGAAGCGGAACGGCGGGCCGCACCGTCAGGCCTTGCCCTTGCCCTTGCCCTTGTCGGCGTCGTCGGCTGCGGAGCGGAAGTCTGGGCGTGGGCGGCGTCCGGATGGCCGGCGCCGTCGCGCTCTGGATGGTGGCTCGTCGTCGTTGTCCTCCTCCTCGGTGGGGTCTGGTCCCACGCCGAAGCGCTGTTGTACGGCTGCCTTTGCCGCCGCCGTGACGTTGTACTCGGCCTCGCGGCGCAAAAGCTCGTCGCTGAGCTGCGCCACTGCTTCCGAACCATAGTCCGCGAAACCGGGCTTGAGGAGGCTGCGGCGAACCACCTGTGCGACTGTCTTGGTCCGCGCATCCGCATCGTTCGACGCGTTGAGGCGTATAAACGCCAGGAAGTCGCGCCGGTGTTTATTTGAGGCGTCGTAGGCCGCCACGCCCGCTTCAAGGAGGCGAAGGTCCGCCTCACCAGGGGGCTGCGCCGCGCTTGCCGCTCTCTTAATCGACGCGAGCGCCTCGCAGAGAGCCGCGTGGGCCACCGCATCGTAGAAGCCAAAGCGGTACAGAGAGCAGTACTGATCCAAAGTGGCCCAGTGCCGACGCGCGATGAGCTGGCGGTGCGTCTCGTCAGATGAGATGTCGTACAGCTGGGGAATCGGAGAGAGGCCGGGGCTGGGCTGGACGGAAAAGCCGGGCCCAATTAAATGAGCCCACTCCTCCCAGACTAAGGAAGGGGCAGCGGCACTAGGGCCACCGCGCTGGGGCTGGGGCACGGAAACCTGCTCTGCGCGAGCCGGTGCGTCGTGCTGGGAGCTCGCCGCGGCAGCGCTACTAGCGGGCGCGCGGGGCTCGGTAGAACCACTAGGCCGCTGCAGGTCACTTCATAGGGCTTCCAGAAGCTCCGTAAGCCCCGCGAAACCGGCCTCCAGCGCGGCGATGCGGTCTTCGGCTAGGCCACCAGGGGCGTCACCGGAGTTGTCTGGCATACTGAGCCCTGGCAATGCCGTGCGCAGGGCGTCGTGCTAGCGAGGGCGGATAATATCGACAAGGATCGCTTCCCCTCGCGGCACAGGTGCCGCGCGATTGCTGGTGCGTGAAGCGCAACAGCAAAAGGGATGAGCGCTATGGTCTAGACAGTTGGCTAAGTAGTAGCTGCAGGCAGGCAGGGAAACAGGTCGGGAGCTGGTGCTGTCGCGAGTCCGCTGCTCACTGTCCCATCCTGGAAGATTCTAGACAGAGCCGATGACTGGCTACTGTGCTATATTTTCCAGGTGGTAGTCGTTTCACCGCACAACTCGGTCCGTCGTCTGACTAAACTCAGTTAAGTACTTAACAACGATAAAAGAACACACCACAAATATTAGAAAACGTCTTGCTAATATTTCTGGCTCCAGCACGGCGCACCCAGGGGGTGCCTAATCGGAGATATAGCGAAATATACATTTCATGGTACGTTGTTTAATACTCTAGAATAGTGTGTCGCGTTTATTGCTTATTTCCCGGTATATTCCGCTCGCGTGCTGCGTAGCAGTGCGCGAAAACGGCCTCCTGTCGGCCGCAACCGCGGACGGGAAGTACCCGTTCCGCTCACGGAGGGGCCGATTTTCACGGCCTCATGCCCGAACCGAACGGGCACCTCCTGCCCTGATGGAAATAGGATAGGTCCATAGCCTATCTCATAGGGATGCTATAGAAAAATGAGCTCGAGGTCGGAGGCTACAGAGACGGTGCCCCATGCCCCCCCGATTCAATAAGCCGTCCGACCTTGGAACCCGCGTTTTTGGAAATACACCCCCGGCCTCAACCCCTCCCGTGGGGGCGGCTGAGGTAGCTCTTTGCTTATCGATCGCATGAGCACTAGTAGAGGCCCATACGCATGGGTGACGTCCGCTGGCGGTCAGTTTGCGGTCAATCTCAGTCGATGCCGGCCCGATGGGCCCGACCGACCCGGATTTTCCGCGCTCTCGACCCCCTCCCGCATAGGCATCGCATGCCACCTGCAACTAACTATTTAGCCCGCCGCACATGTACCGTCCCATGGTCTAGCTTCTAGGGGTGCGGTAGAGGCCATAAGTAGCCCATGAGGTGGTCGCCGGTGCGCGGTGCCCATTCTACTCCCCCCATATTTTCAGCGGAGATTAGATAAACGGGCTGAATGGGGGGTCGGCCAACCACCACCCGTAGATGAGTGATCGACGCGCCACCCATCTACCTACGCCAGCCGAAGGCTACTATACCCATATTCTAGTGAAAGAGACCGATATGGATCGATTTGTCTGCTTATAGGTGCACCGGAAGCGGGAAACCGATGGGGCGACGGGTAGCTGTGATAATCTTTAAGAATAGCGAAAATACAGTTATTGGGAGAAGGTGAGACACGGGATGAATCACACGATTCTTCACCCGTGCCTCACCAAATCCCAAACGACTCGGCCCATATCCCACCCCCAAGTGCGCCGTGCCGTGCTTAGTATTGAAAAAATGACAGACAGTCGCTACATCTAATTATTTATACCCGGGGACGCGGCGCGGGGAGGTAGCGTGTCAGATGTAGTCCCCCACGACGCTGCTCCCCCGCCACGTCTTCGGTACGTTTCTTTTACGTTTTTTTGTTTTTGCCCCCGGGACATGGCTGGCACCAGTTTATTTATATTTAGCGACAATTAGCATGAGGGTGTTCCTAAAATGCACATGAGGATTCGACACGTCTTCCTGGCTGGCATGTAACGTGGTGTTTCTAAAATTAGGCCTAACTAGTATGAAATCATCAATCGAATCTAGCTAGTCGATATCTCGGTCAGAAGTCGCCCCAGGGCACGTGACTTATAATTGGAAATATTGCACCGGTAACTTATACTTAATAGTAGCTTGCTTAAAACCCTAAACCGCCACTGCAACCGCAGGCACCTGTAGCTTGCTGCAACCGGTACACATATGGGCAGTCAGGCACCTCTGCCCGGATTATTAAAAATACGGTTTCAATCGAGTCTGTTTTTGCCAAAAGAGCGCGGATGCTAGATTACACAGAAAAGCGCAATTGTATGGCTAGGAAGGTTCAGCGAAAGGGGAGGCGATGTCGGAGCCCGCAGGGCGGAGGCGGAAAACGGGAGGGCGCTGCCGAAGGCAGCGAGCTGGAAGATGGCAGACGAGCTGCTGGTGGCTGTCCTAAGTAGCTCCCCGGCCAGGAGCGCGTGGCTCGCGGGCGATGGGGCAGCCCGTACTAAAACCCGATGATACCAGTTACCTAACTAGTTAAAACCACTACCAAACCGTACGGGTCGCACTAGGACAGTTAAAGTCGTTAGGAAGCCCCATAAACAAGTTTAGAACATTTCAACATGCAATCGAGTCTGGTTCTGCCAGTTTATACGCGGTTTGTATACGACTACGAGCGTGGGTAGTTGGTAGGCGTGCCGACCAGACGAAGGCGGAAGATGTCTTGAGTTGTAGAAGGGGTCTCGCGCCGAGAGGTTAAACCTAGATCGAGGCGCAGGCGCATAACAGAGGCGGACGGGAGATGTTGACGCCGGCGCGAGATAGGCCGGAAGTGTCGCGGAATTGAGGCGCCGTCTCCCGACGGCGCCCTAGAGCATTTGCCGCGCACCGTGGTGGCGTGCGGCACGAGCCGGAGTTGCATGCCAGTAGAAGCAGGGGTAGAAGGGGTCAAGTCGGCGACGAGCGCCCAGCAAAGCAACTGCATAGGCACCAGTAGAACGAGTGCAACTGCGCGCATGAGCGCGCGAGCGCGCCGCGTACAACCAGGTGAAAGTACTGGTACGTTGTACGCGACGCGATCGTCACTCTACACATGTATCGGCGACGCATGTTACGAGGATTGGACACGCAACAACGCGCGATGACAGCGATGTCAGGCCGCTGCCATCACCAACGGTGGTTGTTTAGCCCCCTCGCGCGAAGGGGGGCGGGTGAAACGTACGGCGTTGAGGGGCGCGGGAACGTGGTAACCTGGTGGTCGTGTCGTACCGGCTCATCTTAGGTGTGTCGGGGTCGGTTGATTGTCGGCGATATGGCACAAGACCCGCCGACTCGGTATGCTGCCGCCGTGGGTCTTTCCTCGCGGAGAGCTGTGAGCCCGCTGCAACTGCTGCACCAGCGACGGCTGCTGACCACCCCACAAGGCACATGCTTAGAATGACGCCACGAAATGCACAAGTCGCGTTGAATGGCAGATCTGTCCCCCCGGCGGGCAGCCCGTCTTGTCACAGATGAGATGTCGTGATGTCGGGAGCGGGTCGGCCGGCGTAGAGGCTCTTGTAGCCTATGCCGGCCCGTAACGATGCCAATGATGTCGGGGCGAGGGTGACGACGAGGCGGCCGTTGCTGCCGCACCAGCGACGGATCGCCGACGGATCAGCGACGGTTGCCGAGATTCCAAACCCAGAGTTGGTCGGGGATAGTTACGTACACCACGAGACGTCATGTACGCCAGGTGGTAGAGCTGCCCCCCGGCGGGCAGCTGCAGGTTGTCGTGGTTCTTGTGACGACGACGTTGCAGTAGGAGGCGTCGGAGACGCGTTAGGACGAGCCGCACAGTCAAACGCCTCCACAGCAACTGCGACCACAGCAAACGTTGCTGAAGCATGATTAGGGCGAGGGCAACGAGCCCTCTCAAAACACCGGCGCATGAGCGGCGCCATCCTCGTAACGGACCAATTACGCGAGTAGTCACAGATAACCACAGCGGTTTAACGACCATTTATGCCACGACGTCCTGCTGCGAGGACACACGGACCGGGTTGGGTTGAAGTGTCTTGCGGGACAACAAATAACGGTCGCCCCGACGACACGGACGTCCTCCTTCGTCCGCGCCGATTAATATTGTTACGGTAGGCGTAGTTGTCGTCGTTGACAAAAGTGACAAGCAGCGGCAACGGTGCCGAGCGCGTCCACCTAAGCTAATCCTCAATAGTTGACTACTGCGAGAGGGTGGTCCACTGCGGGAGCCCCGAAGGCATATACTGCGACTTGACTCCGGGTGTTGAGATTTAACCCCCCCCCCCCCCCGCTCCAATTCCTTGCCGTGCGCATCGCTACCCGGAAGCGTCCGAGCTGCAAAGCCAGGGCAAAAACGGAAAACGACTTCGGGCGCACGAGTAGGTAAAACCACATTACCGAGGGGGCGTATATCGTTGCCTGATGTTGCAACGCATATGCGCGGCACGATGACTCACTACCGGGTGGATGAACCTCAGTGCGGCGGACTTGTTCAGCCTCAGTGACCCTCGCGCGCACAAGCACTCGAAGCCGTTGCCGAAGGCAGCGAGCGGGAAGATGGCAGACTAGCTGCTGGTCGTGGCTGTCCTATATATAAGTAGCTCCCCGGCCGGGAGTGCAGGGCTCGCGGGCGATGGGGCAGCCTATACTAAAACCCGATGGTACCATTTACCTAACTGCTTTAAAACCACTACCATACCGTACGGCCGGGTTGCTAAAAAGTGTACATTTAACCCCTAGTTTGCGGAAGTGGACAATGGCCTTGGCGGGTAGGGGGGGCGGGGTACAATGGACAATGGGGTTGGAGGCAGGGGCGGCTGGGGCGCTAGGTGGGCGGCGACGGGCGGGGCGGGGCCGTGGGGCGGCTGAGCCGGTGAGGAAAAGCGAGGGTGGGGGCGTTGTAGTGCGTGCTTTTATTGTATTGTGCTGCTACCGTGTGCCGTGTGGCATTGGAGAATTATTCAATACCGGTGTCTGTTGCCTGCTGTATTTATATATTCATTTAAGACGATTGTTATTTGCAAATAAATAGGAAATAGCAGCCGGTGCAAGAAAATGCGGAAATTTGCGATTTCAGCAGTGTATTATTACAGCACGCTGCTACCGCGTGGCATTGGAGAATTATTTAATAGTGGTGACTGCTGTATTTATGTTATTTTAATAGTATTAATATTATTAGCAAATAAACACGAAATAGCAGCCGGTGGAAGTAAATGGACTAAATGCGGACATTAATGATTTTAGCAGTGTATAACTACACGGGAGAATCCTGGCCAGCTGTTTGTTGGCCAGGAAGAACATCTTCAACTACTAAAACGCAGTTCACTGCACTTGTTAAAGATAACATACTGTAACGTACCGTCGGCTGGACAACACAGTACGTCATGTCGCTGGCCAGCAAATGAATGATTGATATCGCCCGATAGGGGTACCCCCTGGTAGCGACTATAGTTCTGATGCTCTTGATCGATTTAATATGGCAATATCAATGTAGCGACCATGCTGATGTGATCTTTACTGGAATTTTAAGCGACAAGATACATTACCGCAGCTACCAGTAGCCGAGATGCATGAAGTAGTGACTGGCTACCTGGTACTCGTTCACGCTGATGGTACCAGGACTCGCACGGTGCCGCCGCCACGATGCTGCGGATCGCACAACTTGTAGGCTACAATCGCTACATCTCCCTTCCCCCTCCCTGCTGCTGCACCCCATCTGCCCGCCGTTCCTGCCCGCTGTCGCCCCGTCTTCTCCGTGAAGGTGATCCCGCCCAGTGCCCCCCCTCCCCACTACTGCGCTGCCCATTGCCTATGTATTTGCGGTGTGCTGATTGCTACTCCCGCCGCCCAATGCGCCTGCCCGTAGGGCGGCGTAGGCCGCAGTCTCCAGCAGCGCCGCGGCCCGCCGGCCGTCCTTATGCACCCGGTCTGCCGTTCCGCCCGCCGTTCCTACCCGCCGTCGCCCCGTCTTTTCTGTGAATGTGAGCCCGCCCCTCCCCCCCCCCCTTTCCACTCATGTGCTGCCCACGGCCTAAGTATTTGCGGTGTGCTGACTGCTACTCCCGCCGCCCAATGCGCCTGCCCACAGGCCGCAGTCACCAGCAGCGTCGCGCCCACCACATGCTGCGCAATGCCCAAGGCGGCTAAGCCATTCGGCATCACTGACTGCTCGGATTATGTGGGAGTATGTGGAAGGGCATGAAGGGATTCGCGCGTCGAGATGACGAATTAGATGCTTTTGGCGCGTCACAAAAGAAGCCGCCAAAACCGAATGGAGCTGTATGAAGATCTTTAAGAACCACGTGGTAACATCGCATCCGAAGGAGCTCGAGCGGTGTCAGCCTCGCTTGACTGGCGGGACTTTCCAGGGACGGGGAGGCTCTGCAGAGAGAACCAACCTGGCGGAGGAGCAAGCACCTGCGGAGGCACACCACGGTCAGCGGCATGCATCCGAAGCAGCGACAACAAAGGCTGCAGCAGTCCCAGCAACTGCGACATGATTGCAGTCAGCAAGCAAGCGGTGGAGCACCAGCCACGATTCATGTTGGCTCGCCCCCGAACCCACAGGCAATGCCACCTAAGCCGCCGCAGCGTGCAGTGCAACCCGGTGGAGCGCATAGCATGGGCGTCCAGCACTTGTCGGCCGATAATGTTGCGATGCATCGTATTATCAACGGCGCTATCACTACAATGGCTACAGCATGCGTCATTCCCTCCGCTAACGATGTGGCGGAGGAGGTGTGGCGCGTTGATGAGGAGCGCAAGGCAGCGAAACGTAGACATGACATGCACTTGTGTGGTCTTCCTATAGGTTCCATAAATCATAGCAAGAACTTCATAGAGCGTTTTGTAGAGAGTTTGTGTCACGTCACAATTGGGCGGATCAGAACCTACATGTGTAGGGTAGATCCAACCACCAGATGTAAGCAGCTATTCGCCATGAAATCAGACAAGGTTGCCGAGCTCCACCGTACTGGTCAGGCGGTGGGGTTGGTGACATTTGTCGATGGCGAGTTGAAGGCGCTCTTTGTGGACTTTGCCTTGTGAAAGGCCACACCGGTAAATTCCGCATGCATCGCTGTTACTGGGCACCAAATTACACGCCGTGATCGCAGTGCCTATATTTGGTAGTATTTTTGTGCGGGTATCATGTGGAATGCGCCTGCTAGCCACCACATATATAGCTTTCTTGTCCGATGCATTGGAAGATTACTTAACAAATAGGTACAAGAATCCCCAATGGAATGGCTGGCGCTTTTGGCTTTCACACAAAAATAGAGATAGGGTTGTCAAGTGTGTAGTGTCCAGAATGACAGATAGGATGAGCTAAGTGCTTTCCACACTGCCATTCATGGAATAGATTGTAAAGATTTAATGCAAGATTTCAGCTTTGCATAGGAGATTTCGTGCAAGATTTCGTATAAGAGAAATGCTCCTAATGAAGAGCAAGTCCCAAAATAATTTCTGGGGGTGGGCCCAAGACGCCCCCCCCCCCCCCCCCCCCCCCACCCTCGCTCCGCGAGCGGCGGGGGGCTGGTCAAAGGCGGCGCAGCCGCCTTTGGCCAGCCCCCCGTAGGAATGGCCATATATACTTTTAGCAACACGGCCGTACGGGTCGCACTAGCAAGACAGTTAAAGTCGTTAGGAACCCCCATAAACACGTTTAGAGCACATCATTTCGCTGTAGAGGACCTTTCTGATTGTCCTTTTTTTAGTGATTCCCTGATATCGCCTTTTGCTGCTAGCTCATGTAAATAATACTTTTTGTAGTAGGTGGATTTGTTACTGCCCTTTTTGTAGTTCACACCAGTACGCATCACTAAATGTAGTTTTATTACATCAGGGTTTTATTACATCACTATAGGTATTTATTACATAAGGGCTTTCACAAAAGCGCACTACAAACAGAACTAACAGCAACTATGAAAGGTTGCCAGCAAAAGAGAGACATTAGCATGAAACCAAGGTCGCGCAGGAGGACAGGGAGCCAAGAACCAAGAAGGAGCCAAGGGAACCACGAAGTCACTTAGCTGCCAGGAACCAAAGGGACCCCCACCCCGGGGTAGGCTATCAGCCGCGGCGAGGACGCTTGCAGCCAATGACCCGGGTCATAGCAACACATGCCGACGAGCGACGCAACGCAGGCGCGTGAGCACCATCACGTGCCGCACGCGCGGCCGCGACCCCGCCAAGAACGTTGTCTGCATGCATGTGCCATGTTGATGAGCAAGGAGAAACGGCGGCGCCACGCGGACAAGAGCTGGCCGATTTTTTGGCCAGTGTGTGTGTGGCTAGCTTTCGCGAGCTCCACCAAGAAAGCCTCGGCGTGCGGACGAATCCTCGGCGTGCGGGACGAAGTCCCGCGGACGAATCTGCGCCGTTTGATGAGGCGGCGAGCACGCCCTCGAGCCGCCACCAAGCTCAGGACCCCGAGGAAATCTCTTGCGATTACGGGCTCATGGTGAGCCCGGGTGGTGCACCGAGTGCCCCGCGATGAGAGGGCGCCCCGGTCCGCAGCCAACCATGCGATGCCGCGCACAGTGCAGCGCATCCCCTTGCTCACCTCACCCACTGGGCCGAAGACCATGCCCGTGTAATCCGACATATCTAGAATGTCTCGAAGAGGGCCCCTCTGTCCGGGCTCCGTGTTGTGCCACGCCACATCCCGCACTGCCAATCCCCGTTGTATGTCGCCCAACAGGGAGCGCTCAAACCGACCCACAGCCGTGGCCCGGGGCACCGCAGTGTACTTGACCCTGTACCGCATAGTCTTGCACTCCAGCAACGTGGACTTCAAGCTCCGGGGATCATAGCTCCCAGTCACGACGTTGAACGCCGTAAGGGAGAGCTCTGCGTCCGGCACTAGGTCCTTGAGTTCATCCCTGGGTACGGTGTTGCCAAGAGGCACTGCCTGCTGGAACAAGTCATCCACCTCCTGGCGTACAACGATACCCAGGTCGTGAACACAATGATTGCGGAAGACCTCTGCGATAGCGTCGTGTTGTACACGCCAGTGGGCGTCTCCAGGTGCCGGGAGGTTCATGAGCGCGTCGCCGTCCAAGTCAACAATGACGGGGTTGTGCTCTGCCGAGGGCAGAATGATCTGGCTCCCAACCACCGGGGGCAAGCACGGGCTAGGCAGAAAGAAGTACCCGGCAAGACCTCCCGCAGCTCATGCGGAGGCATGACCGTCCGCGCGGTGGGGATGGCTACCGTCCACATGCCCGCCGCCGCATCGAGTTGGTTGAACAAGATCCGTTCCCTACATGTGACAAGGAGAGCGCACACCTCATTTCGAAGCCGAGAGTTGTTGGCATGGTCTAGAAATGCCGTTAGCTCCTTTTGCGAGCCCGACGCAGCCTCTACTTCCCGCGCCATCATGCGGGCATATGCGTCGCTGAGGTGACCAGCAGTAGCCGCTTGGAGGCGGCCCCACGCCTCGCGGACCGCCGCACAGAATTAGTTGCCTTACCCACGAGCATCGTTGAGGAAGTGGTCATACCAGCGGGCGGAAGAAGTTGCGTTGAAGCTGTCTCGGTCAAGTACATACCCAAGCTGTGGGGCAAGGAAACCAGGGGTGGGGGTGTTGGTGTCGGAGTTCCTAGTGAGGAATCTTGGGAGGATGTCATTCATGCAGCATGTAAAGGCGGCATCACGAACGGTAGCCATGCGGCGGATGCCATCGCCTTTTCACCGAGTGGGGAGATGAAGACTACTGCGGGCCCTGGCCACTGCAACCTCGCTCAAGGCAGCCGCCTCTGCTGCCATGGGGTCGGGGCCGTGCAAAAGCTCCGCCAGGAAAACGGTGACCATCGGATTGGTGTCGGTGTCGTACGTGGAGGGACGAGTAGAGACCCCTAGCACCCGCTCGACCGCCGCGAGGACGGTGGCATCCACCGCCTCCGCAAAGGCCTCCTCCTCGGACGGGAGGCAGTCGTGGAGCCAATACCTCGCCTTGTGTTGCATGCAATGCTTGAGAAGGGCCCATGCATTGTGATGCACGGCGTGCTTTTGTCGACGGCTAGGCTTGGCAGATAGGAGCTTGCCCATGCTAGCGTCCACCTCCTCTCGTAGCTTCTCCGCCTTGTCGCACATGGACGCCTGCACATACTGTGGCGATCCGAGCGGCACGTTGAGGACCGGGATGCCGTGGTGGCCATCCAGCTCGGGTCACTCGATGTCGGCCGGAGCCTCACGCCGCGCGGCCTCCATGTATGCGCGGTACGCCTGCATCTTGTCGGAAGGCGTGAAGATCCGGCCGAACATGCTCCGGAGGCCCACCAAATATCCATCGTCGGCGGTGAAGCGCGCCGCCCCGTCAGTGACCTCCAACGTGCTGTCACACAGCCTGATCTCGGGGTGAATCGCGACGCAGAAGGAGGTCGTGGCCAACGGTGCGCCCTGTTGCACGCCGTCCTCCGACCGCAGAGGGGCGGACCGATCGTCCACGACCAGATACGAATCCGTGGGGCGGGAGGCTAGGAGCGCAGGGATGACAAGGCGTAGTGGAGAGCAATCGATGTGGCGTTGGATGATGGTGCGGCGCCACGCCTCTCTTCTCACTTTCCAACCGGCCCTTAACACAGGGCGAGGTACTGCATATGTACTAAATCCGGGCGAGCGGGCGCGGCTACTGGTACTGGTGGCGTGACCCTCCTGTGAAACGGCGGATCGTCCGACGACCGGACGACCCACCACCAGGCCAACAGACGACATGCGCCCACAGCGGCGTGAAGATCAGGCCTTCCAGGAGGACACCACAACATGCAGCATGGATACAGACAGCCCTGAGAAGCAACAAGACGCCGGGGTCGGCACCTTTCTGGCCGCACTCCGAGGCGGCAGAGTGCAACAGCCAACGATCCGTACGGTCGCAACTGCAAAATGTTTCGCAGGCACCTAGCTCCCACCAGCAACCCGCCGCCACATACGCGTGTTGCAACGCCCATCCCACCTACTTCTCACCGGCCTCCCCGCCGGTACGGACGATGCCCCCCATGTGGCCCTACTCTTCGGCGATCTAGTGGCCCAACACCAAGCCATGGACGAGGAGTCGCGCAGCCGGACTGTGACGAACCTGATCCACACCCTCAGCCCCAAAATCGGCGTTCAAATCCTACCAGCAGACGTCAGGATGGTGATGCGCCGCCCCCCCAGGCCAGCCGCCGCCGACACCGCTGGACCGATTGGCTTTAGGCTCCCCACCACCACAGGGTCAGTCATCCTGCGACTGGCCCGCAGAGACACAGCCGAGAGCGTTCTACAGACCCAATGGACAGGAGAAGGCACAACGATCCTCGACCGCCAGGGCCGCCGCTGCTCCACCCGCCTGCTCGGAGCACCACACCTCGACGACATCGAACGCCCGATACACCAAGTGTGGCTTCGCTCCCCTTCGTTTAGAGGCCTCACGGAGGCCGACATGTGGCTGCGCCTGGCGAAGGCCCTTCTCCCAGCATACGACCAACCCCAGCCATGCGAAGCGGCGGCAGACCAACCGGCGGCGACACCGGCGGACGTCCTGGCACTCGCCGGAGTGAGAGCGTGGGCCGAGTACGAGGCCGACACAGACGCAGACGACGCCGTCATCTGCCCCCGACCCGCACACTACTGTCCCTCCTGGAAGTCCGAGAGATATGGAAAGCCCGCCGCTCGGCAGACTCGGTTCTCCTCGAACTCCTCGATCCCGAAGCGGCGCGTCTACTACTGATGTGTGCCGCGACGCGGTACTGGCGCTGCCGTTTGTCGACCAGTCGCAGGGCCGAGCAGTGATCCAAGTCACAGTCGAACACAACGAGGACCGCGAGGACCTGCCCACCGCCCCGCTCCCAAGAGTACTGCCCTCGGCGCTGTCCACACAGTTCTTCCGATGCGTGTTGACGGCCAAGGCGGTCTGCACCGGCCCCCTGGCCAACTTGGAGCTGCCGACGGTGGAGCAGCTAGCGGAGGCCATCGCAGCCACCATCAGCCAACGCACCAACACACCCCCATAGCTGCACCACGCACAATGGCTGACAGACACCATGACGGCTGCTGGCGGCGAGATGCGCCGCCACCACACAGAGCCAACACTGCTGCGCGTGGGGGACGACCACCTATGCGCCATCTCCCTCGGCAAAGAAGACGAGGAGTTCGCGGACACCCTACGCCTGGCAGTGGCCCTCACCTCACATGTCGCACTACTGCGGGCGATACGCCTCCGCACCATCGTCATCTACCTCACGGAGTCCGAGTTCGACCCCTCGGAGCTGCTCATCCACCCCTTCAGCCAGACGATCCGCGAGGCGGGAGAACTGGGTGGCAACACTGGCCGCAACCAGATCCGACGCGTTGCGATAGGCATACGTAAGAACGTCCGGAAGACCGCCCCAGCGTCCCTCGCCCTACGAGCCACCGGACGCCCAATCTACACCCTCACCCTGCAGCTGACCGCCCACCACCACAACATCATTGGTGGCACCCGAGGCACCGACATGACTGAGCAGTGGCGCAAGACATTGTCGACAGCGTGCGGGAAGATCAAGGCCGCGCCAGCTCCGGCACCCGCCGAGAGGCGCCCTGCGGATACATCACCAGCCCCACCACCGGCAGGCCCAATCGCACTACCTCTTCCAGCGACCCGAGCAGCCTATACCGCACCCCTGGTCCGCGACGCTCCCCCCCAGGGTTCGAGCACGTCCCACCGAGGCGCGGAGCGGTTGCGGACGCGGTGGCAGCCATCGACCAGTTAGGAGATGCAACGGAGCGAGCCCCCGGAGCAGCCCCCCCCAGCTCCTGCACCTACAGCCACAGCCCCAGCGGCAACTGCCATGCCTGGAGCAGAGGCGGACGACGAGGAGGAACTGCAACTCAACCACGTGGAGAACGACAGCGCCATGGAGGTGGACACCACTCAGGGCGCGGCAGCAGAGACACCAGGTCTGGCAGACATATCCCTCGATTCCCCCCGGCGCTCAACAGTGCACCGCACATTCAGGGAGGGCACACCCAATGGCAGCACTGAGAGACTAGCAGAACTCCACCACCTTACCACAGCAGCCACAGAGCTGCTTGCACAGTCCTCTCCTGCGAGTCAACCAACACTAGCCGCCAACCTGGCCAGCCTCGCAGCAGAGACACACCAGCTACGCAACCCACAGCGCCTCTCCATCCAGTTGGAGCGCCACCCCAGCCAATCCACCCTAGCCAGCAAGGGCAAGGCAGCCACAACAGCCAAACATAAGAAGAAGCAGCCCAAGGGCCGCAGCCGCTCGGACGGCGCCACCCGCAACCGCAGCAGGAGCAAGCTGCGCCTCTCTGGCGCCCACGGCTCAGACAGTGAGTGGGAGACGGACGACGAAGCAGCTCACCCGTCCAGCAGCTCACACCAGTAAGCTGCTAAGCGAGCCATTGCAGCACCACCCAAGCCAGCTGCCTCAAGAACACCGCCCACCACTAACCCTGTGCCCGGTACAGCTCACACACCAACACACACCCTACACACAATGAACACACAATCCGATTCCACAACCGCCACAAACAACACCCCCCCAATTCCATGCTGGAGGGCATCGCAGCCCCCACCAATCATATTAGCCGGCTCAGCGGTGCATAAACATTGAGCACCACATAGCTATTCCGGTCAGCCCCCTTCCCCCATCATACCTTGGTAGCTGTAGGCGGGACGCTTCGGCTGCCTAAGCTTGCCTGCTGAGCTCTGGATGAGATAGGCCTGACTTAGGTAGGGATAGCAGGGGGGCGCTGTTGTCTTAGCTACAGCCCACCGGAAGGAGGAGGGGCTAGGAAATATTGGAGGATGGCCGGTAGCTTGAACTGTGATAACACTTCGTGTTCCCCACTGTGGTTAGAGATAGCAGGTCCTGAGAACAACTCAGGCTGAGCGTGCGGATGCATCAGACTAGACGTTGTAACTAATTTCAATTTCAATTTCAATTTCGCCACGCCTCGTCGTAAGCGTTGCGAAGGTCGGTGTGAACGATGACGGCACGTGGGCCAAGCTTCTCGGCGATGAACCGGAAGCCGTGGATGAGCATATAGTCGCCCACGGGAATGCCAACGCCGAGCTGAGATGGAGCAAGCACTGACAAATATGCCTCCTTCATGTTGTCCACTACTGCCCGCTCCGCCGCTGCGCGCCGCTCCGCCTCTCCGACTGCCACAGGCCGGACATTCGGGGCCCCGTTTTCGCCTAGCTTCTTGGCAGGTGCCACGAGCCTAGCAGAGGCGAAGAGCCGGTTGAACCACCCGGGCATGCGACCTTGGAGGTACATTGAGGCGACCTCTGACATGGCGCGGACCGCCGCAGGCCCCTGACCAAGCAGCGGAGATACTCGTTGCGCATGCGTGAGGGCCCTGGCGCCACATGTTGCTTGGTACGGCACGTGCATGTCCACCGTTAGGGCGGCCTCGTCGACCACAATGTCATTCGCGGCGTCTGAGATCGGGTGGCTACAGAACGGGTGCTTGTTGCGCGGCTGAGGGAGGATAGCAGGATCGGATAGGTCGCCCATACCCTTCGAAGATAGTCGGCCCGCCGCTCGGGAGAGCTCTCCGTCCTCCACCAACGCCACAACGGTGTCCGCGGTGCCCACGAGTAGCGCCGCAAAGAGGTTAGCGTCCGTTCGACGCTGGCGGGCATGTCCGGCGTAGAACGGCTCATTGCGCGCGTCGTCCCATGAGCGCACGAGTTCGGTCATGCGTGTTGACACCAATGTTGCTGTCACTGCTGTACTCCAGACAATGTAGCTAGGGTATGCGTATTAGTACTTTAGCACATATCTGAGTGGTACGAGCACCGCGCTACGCACGCGCCGCGGGCACCGCATCGCGCCAGCCATATAGGCGTTCGGCGCTCCGGGCATGCTCACTTCTCTGTAACCAGACACTCTCCCGGCTATGGGCTTCCGCCTCTCAACCCCAACGTGCGACATGCACCAGCACGTCGGTTGCGGGGAGGTTGCGCATGACAGGTTATGGGCCCTCTACAGCCTATGTCGGACACTAGTGAGAATGGTCTGACGCTAGACCTCGCAGGAAGTCCGTCTGGGCGGGAAGCCCGGACGTAAAACCGAGACCACCGCAGCCAGAAAGGGGCCTCGACACCGACAGGTTGTTTGCGCACCTACAGCTAAAGCGCACACCCGGACGCTGGCTACCATGACGCCATCGACCGCCATGTACGGGCTGCCTCGCCAGCTACCACGACGCCAACGACTGCCGCGTACAGCAGTTCCCGCCCGAAGAGATTCTCGGCTCGGCCGACTGGGAAATTCGGGCAACGCTCGTCGACTAGTATGAAGTCGCATGCGAAACTCGGCACACCAGCGCCAAGGAGAAGTTGCCAACCGCGACTTTTATCCGCTCGACAGCCGGCGCCGTCAGACGCCCTAGAGGACCTGCCCCGATCCACGCCGAGGTCAGGGCATGGCGGGCAGCCTCTAGGCTAGCGACTAGTGCTAGCAGCCGAAACCCCTGCTTGACGCATCCCCTTGCGACATTGGGAGGGGATGTTGACACCAGTGTTGCTGTCACTGCTGTACTCCAGACAATGTAGCTAAGGTATGGCGTATTAGTACTTTAGCACATATCTGAGTGGTACGAGCACCGCGCTACGCACGCGCCGCGGGCACCGCATCGCGCCAGCCATATAGGCGTTCGGCGCTCCAGGCATGCTCACTTCTCTGTAACCAGACACTCTCCCGGCTATGGGCTTCCGCCTCCCAACCCGACGTGCGACATGGACCAGCACGTCGGTTGCGGGGAGGTTGCGCATGACAATGCGCCTCTCGGCAAAAGCGCGGACTCACTACCAGTATCTCTTAGTACCTCTATACCACCACCACCCAGCGGCCCCGGAGGCGCCCCGGGGCCGTGTGTCGCCAATGCCTCACCCGCCGCCGCCCAGAGGCGTGGTTGCCCTCAACCCCCTCCCACGCGACGTCACCGTTATGCCCGGGCTGTGGCGGGTCGCTTGTATCATCCGGCGGGGCGCCGCGCAATGTCTGCGCCTTCCGCCGATGGTGCGGCCAGAACGCGCCGTTGACCCCGGGTCGCCTCCGCCCCCCAATACATCGTCCAGTTTTTTCGGGCAGCCCCAGGATGAGGCCACAGAAGCTCAAGATCAAGAATTATTAGAAAAATATGTAGTTTACAAATGATTAGTAATTGGTAGTTGGATCCGTGAGGGACCCAACTGCCAGCAGACCTAGAAACGCAGTGCGTTTGTTAGTAACCTGGGGGCAAGCCGGGGCTGTTCCTCACAACAGCCAGAATTTCAGTATCTGTAACCACCAACGTAACAAGTCACCCTGAAACTGCGCCTCGCCTCACGACACGAGCCTGCACCATCTGCCCTCCATCATGGCATCTGGCTCGGCCGGCCCCGCAGTCGACGAAGGTCACCGGGGGCCGGCACGAGCCGCCACCGAGACACTCGCCGAATTATATGAAGAACATGCGCACGACATGTACGCGACCTTCACCCCATTGCAATGGGCGAGCTGGCTGCACCACACCGCCGACGTCCACCGCACAGACTGGTTCCACCGGGCCAGCCCCGAGCTTCTCTCGCGGGCACTGTCCCACCGCGATACTATCGCTCGACTGACGGACGCCGACCGCATTGCGTTGTGTGACTACACGGGGCGCATTCTGCGTCTCCTAGAGGACGACTCGGCCC